>PVIY010022921.1:0-40085 GCA_004026745.1 Myrmecophaga tridactyla | reverse complement strand
CTGGAGGGCCAGGAGAGTCGGGAAGAAAGCACTGTCTTGGTCTGGACCTCGAGTCTTCAAACCCTTAAGTGTTTTCATTTACCCACATTTGTGTTCATCCTTGGCCATGCACATACGTATTATAATACTAAGATACTAGTGAAGAAATGTAACTTTGTGTTCTAAATGTTCGGGTTCACATTCCAAGTTATTTTCTTATTGATTCAAATCTTTTGTTTTTATGCAATTCTAAAGTATAAACTAGAATGTGCCCAACATACTAGATTTTCAGCAGCAATATTTGTTGCCTATATATATGCAGGTATCAATCCATTGACTCAGTCTCACTTCATATTATTTCTTACAAAATTCATCATTCATTATGCCCATTTCACTTCACACTTCCCCACTGTCATCCTACAGAATTTCAATAGTAAGTGTTGTTCACAATTGTGACTCTGCTGAATTATGGGCTAAAAGGTCCATAGTAAGTCTTTCCTGTTCACTATGAGTTTTCTGATGTGAAATCAAGCTGAAGTTTTTCAGTGTGGAATCTAAGCAATCATCAGCAAAGCCCAAGGCCCCTAGATTTTCTCTTATGTCATCTTCAGAACTTGCATAGTTTGGTACTGTACATTTAGGTGTATAATCCATTTGTAGATAATTTTTATAGAAGGTGGAAGGTCTATGCCTAATATATATATGTATATATATTTATATATTGGTATGTAGATGTCCAGTTGTTCAGATGCCATTGGTTGAAAAGATTATCCTCTCCCATTGAATTTCTTTTGTTCCTTTATCAAAAATCAGTTGGCCACATTTGTATGAGTCTGTTTCTGGTTTTTTTGTTCTGTTCCATTGTTTATTTGTCTAATCGTTCACCAAGATTATACTGTCTTGATCACTTTACAGTAAGTTTTTTAGGTTGAGTAGGGTCTGATTTGTCCTTTTTCAGTATCGTGTTGGCTATTAAGCATCTCTTATCTTCCCCCTATAAACTTTAGAATTTGTTTACATATGCTGTATTAGTCAGGATTCTCTAGGGAAAGTGAGCCAACAGGAGATGTCTGTAAAATTTATAAAAATTGTCTCATGTGATTGCGAATGGACAAGTCTAAATTTTGAGTCTAGATTCCATCAGGAAGGCTGCAAGCTGGGCACTCCAATGGAAGTTTTCACTGGATTCCCCAGGAGAAGCTGACGTAGAGGAAAATTCTCTCCTGACTGTAGAAGTCACCATGACCCCTCTTGAAACCATCAACTGATTTAATGAGATGTCTCAAGTGAATCTTGATGCCATCAGCCATAGATGCAATCAATTTACTGATTATTTAATTCCATAAAATGTCTTCACAGTAACACTCAAGCCAGTGCTTGCTTGACCAAGCAACTGGACACCAAAACCCAGCCAAGTTAACACATGAACTTAACCATCACATCTACAAAATAATTTGCTGGAGATTTTAATTGGATTCCCTTGAACCTATTGATAAAGTTGGGGAGAACTTACAGCTTAGTAACATTGTCTTCCTGTAAATGAATATGGAATATCTCTCCATTTATTAAGTCTACTTTGATTGGTTTCATCAGAGTTTTGTAGTTTTCCTCAAAATATACATATTTTGTTAGATTTATACCTCATCATTTCATTTCGGGGGTGCTTATACAAATGGCTTTGTGTTTTTTATTTCAAATTCCGACTGTTCTTTGCTGGTATATAGGAAAGCACTTGATATCTGTCTATTAACTTTGTATCCTGCAACTTTGCCATAACCTCTTGACAATTCCAGGAGATTTCTTGTTGATTCTTTGACATTTTATACATAGACAGTGGCATCTTTTGGAACATAGAGGGTGTTATTTCTTCCATCCCAATCTGCAGGCATTTTCCCCCCTTTACTTGTTTTGTTACCTTAGCTAGGACTTCCAGTGATAGCTGGAGTAGGAGTGGTGAGAGACAATATCCTTGTTTTCTTTCCAGTCATAGGAGGAAAGCATCTAGTTTCCCACCATCGGGTATGATGTTAGCTATACATTTTTTATAGATGGTTTTTATCAGTTTGAGGAAGTTGCCCTCTATTACTAGTTTTTTGAGAGGGTTTTTTTTTTAATCACAAATAGGTATTGGACTTTGTTAAAAGTCTTTTCTGCATCTATTGATATGATTAAATGATTTTTCTTCTTTAGTCTGTTGATGTAATAAATTGCATTAATTGAATTTCATGGTGTATAATTCCTTTTATATATTGCTGGATTCAGTTTGCTAATACCCTGTAAAGGATTTTTCATCTATGTTTATAAAAGACATTCTGTAATTGTTTGGTTTTGATGTTAGGGTAAAGGTAGCCTCATGGAATGAGTTAGGTTATGCTCCTTCTGTTTCCATTTTTCTGGGAGAGAATTTAGAGAATTGGTATAATATCTTCTTTAAATGTCTGGTGGGCCTGGTGCCCTTCTGTTTTGAATAAATTTTTAGAATAGATATAAGTCTATCAATACTACCTATTCTCCTTGTAGGAGTTTTGCTAGTTAGTTAGTGTCTTTCAAGTAATTTGTCCATTTCATCATCATGTTCCTTTATTGTCCTTCTAATGTCCATGAGTTCTGTTGTGATACACACTCTTTCATTTCTGATGTTAGTTATTTGAGAATTTCTTGTTTAGCCTGCCTAGAGATTTGCCAATTTTGTTGATATTTTCAAGGAACCAAATTTTGGTTTGATCATTTTCTCTATTTTTTTTCCTGTTTATACTTTATTTTCTTCTGTTTACTTTGCATTTAATTTACTCTTTTTTGAATTTCCTAAAATGCAAGGTTAAAGTATTGATTTTAGATCTTTCTTCTTTCTAATACATGCATTCAATGTTATAAATTTCCCTCTACACATTGCTTTTGCTGCATCCCACAAATTTTGATAAGTAGTATTTTCATTTTCATTTAGTTCAAAATATATTGTAAATTTCTCTTAAGACTTTTTCAGTCCATGTGTCATTTAGAAGTGTGTTTTGGGAGTTTCAATTTCTGTAGCTGCTTCCTAGTTTAATTCCATTGTGATTGGAGGACATATTTTGTATGATTTCTATTCTCTTAAAATTTTTAAGAGGTGTTTTAGGGCCTATGCCAGTTTGAAAGCATTTATGTACCCTAGAAAAGCCATGTTTTAATCCTAATCAGTCTTGTGGGAGCAAGTTTCTTCTAATCTCTATTCTGTACTATAGGTTGGAAACTTGATTAGGTTATCTCCATGGATATATGGCTCAATTACTTTGTGGGTATTAAACTTGATTAGATGGAGATTTATCCCCATCCATTCTAAGTGGGTCCTGATTAATTTACTGGGATCCTATAAAAGAGGAGACTTTTTGGAGAGAGTCTCTTTTTGAGAATGAGGAGAGAGCTGCAGGACCACAACAGAAGGACGAGAACCACAGAGTCCACCAGCCAGCGACCTTTGGAGATGAGGAACGCCACCGGGGAGCTTCATGGAGCAAGAAGCCTGGAGAGGAAGCTAGCAGATGTCGCCATGTTCACCATGTGCCTTTCCAGTGGAGAGAGAAACCCTGAACTTCATCGGCCTTCTTGAACCAAGGTATCTTTTCCTGGATGCCTTAATTTGGACATTTTTACAGACTTGGTTTAATTGAGACATTTTCTTGGCCTTAGAACTGTAAACTAACAACTTATTAAATTCCCCTTTTTAAAAGTGGTTGCATTTCTGATATTCGAGCAACAAGCAAATTAGAACAGGGCCCAAAATGTGATCTTTTATCTTGGTGAATGTTCCGTGTGGTCTGTGTTCTGCTGTTGCAGATGAAGGGTTCCGTAAATGCCAATCAGATCCTGTTGCTCGATGGTGCTGTAATCCAGGTCGATTACAGCCTGTCTGATTTTTGGCCTGTTGGATCTGTTAATTACTGACAGATAAAATAAACATAAAAAATTATGTGTCTGTTTCTCCTTGCACTTATCAGTTTTGCTTCATGTATTTTGATGCTGTTTGTTGTTAGTGTGCACTTTGGGGACAGGTATGCCTTCTTAGAGAACAATCCCCTTATTATTATATAATGCCCCTCTTTATCCCTGATAACCTTCCTTGCTTATATAAATACAGCTACGCGAACTTTCTTTTGGTTAGTATTAGCATATCTTTCTCCATTCTTTTACTTTTAATCTATCTCTGTCTTTATACTCAAAATATGTTTTTTGTATACAGCATATAGTTGGATCTTGTTCTTTTATTCTCTCTGTCAGTTTGTCTTTTAATTGGTTTCTTTAGATCATTCAGATTTAAAATGATTCTTGGCATAATTGGATAATATTTTTATAATAGTTTGCTATTTACAACGCTTGTTTTCTTTTTTTATCTTCTCTTTTTCTGCCTTCTCTGGTTTCACGTGAGCATTTTATATGATTCTATTTTTTATCCTCTTTTAGCATATCATTTGTACTTCATTGTAAAAAAATTCCCTAGAATTTGCAATATACATTTACAACTAATCTGAGCCCACTTTCTACAACACAGACACTGTAGGTATCTTATAACAGAATCTCCCGATTTCTTCCTACTCACCTTAAAGCATGGGGTCCTTCACTTCACTTCTCCATAAGCTATTAACACCCAGTGCCTCATTGTCATTGTTACATTGAACAAACTGTTACCTGTTGGATCGATTAAGAATAAGACAAGATTTTATTTTAGCTTAATTTATCTCTTCTCTAAGGCTGATCCATTTTTATGCAGATCCAACTTTCTCATCTATATCATTTCCTTTTCTCTGAAGAAGTTCTTTTCACAATTATTACAAGACACGTACCCTCAGTTTTTGTTTGTCTGAGAAAGGCTTTATTTCCCCTTCACTTTTGAAGGATAATTTCATTGGGTACAGAATTCTAGGTTGGTGGGTTTTTTCTTTCTACACTTTAAATGTGTCTCTCCACTCTCTTCTTGCTTGTACAGTTTCTGAAGAGACATCTAATGTAATGTTTATTCTTGTTCCTCTGTAGGTAAGTTTATTTTCCCACTGGCTTCTTGCAAGATTTTCTCTTTGTTTTTCTGAAATTCAAATATGATGTGCCTAGTGCAGTTGTTTAGTATTTATCCTGTTTGGTATCCTCTGAGATTCCTGGACCTGCTGTTTGGTGTCTGTCATTAAATTTGGAAAATTCTCAGCCATTTCTACTTCAAATATTTCTTCTGTTCTTTTCTTTCTTAGTGCTCCTTCTGGTATAATTGTCCTACAATTTTAGATATTCTATTCCATCTTTTTCTTCCTTTATCCTCTTTGTTTTTCAGTTTGAAAAGTTCCTATTGACATATCTTCAGGCTCACTGATTCTTTCCATGCCTTGTCCACTTTACTGATGAGCAGTAAAGGTTGCTCATTTGTTATCATTTCCTTTTGATTTGTGGCAGTTTCTTTAGAGTTTTTTTTTTTGGAGGTTCCAACTCTGTTTTTACATTACCTATTGTTTTTTGCATATGGTCCACTTTTTCCATGACAGCCCGTTTGCATATTCATTATAGCTATTTTTAATTCTTCATATGATAATTCTAAAATCTCTGCCATATCTGAGTCTGCTGTTGCTTGGTCTCTTCAGATGTTTGCTTGTTTGTTGCCTTTTAGCATATCTTGTAACTGTTGTTGTTGAAACCTGGGCATGATGTATTGGCTAAAAAGAAGTAAGGCATTAGACCTTTAGCATGAGGTTTTTATGTCTATCTGGCTTGGAATTAGGTTATGCTTACTGTTCTCTGTAGATATAAGTGTCAAAGATGAAAATTTCCTCTAGTATCCTTGTTTTGTGTCCATCCCCAATGTTTTTGGGTTACCCCAGAGGCTCCTTCTTAAATAGGATTTCAGCTCTCTGGTTCTTCCCGTTGTAATCTCATTATTACACAGGAGCCTTCTTGATGTGGTGTTCAAGAATGGGTGGAAGGGGGACTTTTATAAACCTGTAATTAAGACTTGTGTTATCTTGAAGCTGTCGCACATCCCAGAAAAGACCATGTTCTTTTAATCCATTCCTGTGGGTGCAGACCTGCCGTGTGTGGGAACTTTTGGTTAGGTTGTTTTAATTGAGAGGTGACGACCCTATTCAAGAGGTCTCAATCCTTTACTGGAGTCCTTTATGAGAGGATAAAGGACAGAGAAAAAGCCCAGAGATCTGAGAGAAAGGCCCTGGATATGCTAAGAGAGGACTCACAGGAGCTCAGAGAGGAGGCCACTGGAAGCAGGAGCTGAAAGCCGGAGTGGCTGACCAGCAGACACTGTCCACGTGCTTTTCCATGTGAAAGAGGAGCCCCAGATGCCAGCAGCCTGTCCTCAGAGTCCAGGTGCCATCCTGTTGAGGCCTTGAGTTGGCCATTTTCATGGCCTAAGAACTTTAAATTGTAAGCTAATAAATCCCCTTTGTAAAAGTCAACCCATTGCTGGTATACTGCATTCTGGAAGCTTTAGCAAATGGACACAAGTCTTATCTTTTAGGGGGCTTGTGCTCCTGGAGTATGGCCTTTTTAAGTGCTACTCACTTATAATGTCTTCCCCCTCTTAGGTGAGAAAAGAAGGCTAGAGGGGGCTGTTGTGAATTTCCATTCCTCCAGGTCAGTCAGGCACTGGTAAAATAGCTTCCCTTGAGAGCAGCTCTTTGTGAGAGTATTTCAAAATGTTTACTTGTTTTCCTCTCCAGCTGGAAGCACAAGAAGAACATTCTCTTATCATCAGCCTGAGAACCTCATGGGACTTTTGGAAATCAAACTCATGAGCATGTTGGTAACCCCTAAGCTGGGAACTGGGGAATGAGTCCACAGTTCTGTGGGGGTTTGGAACTATATGGCCCACAAAATCATGTTCTTAAAGCTGATCCATTCCTATGGGGATAAACCTGTTGTAAGTAGGACATTTGAATCGGTTATTCTGTTAAGGCTTTATAAACAGGATGGAGTCAGAGAGAGAGAGCGTGCACCATGGAAGCAAGAGACGGAAAGCAATGAAACACGGAGCTTGGTCTCCAGCAATCAGTATTCCTACCAGTTGCTGGCCCCATGGTGGCTTGTTTTCCGTAAACTGTGATTCTCTGTATTCATCTTTGTCTGCAGTTTTGTTGGTAGTTTGCCCTATGACCTCAATTTTCTGAGTTGTTTATTTTCTGTTCAGTTTTTTCTAGTTGTGAGGATGGAAGTGATACTTTCAAGCTCTTTACATGTCAGATTGGAAACTAGAAACTTCTCTACTTTAAAAAAAAAGTGGTCAAGAAATTGTTTTGCTATATACTTTTTGTGGCTTTTAAGAGCTATATTAGAAGAGAGCATTTAAAGAAAAAATCCAAGAATACTTTGAATACACAATCTAGAACTATTTTATTTTGAGAGATGGAAAACTCTCCTAGAAATGTAGGTATACTGCACAAAAAATTGTTCTGAGGTGTCTTTACTCCAGGCATTTTGTCACAGGTAAGATTCTTTATTAAGGTTTGAATTATTATTTTTAAATTATTTTTATTGTGAAAAATAATGTATACAAAAGAGCGATACATTTCAAAGCACACCACAACAATTAGTTATAGAACAGATTTCAGAATTTGGTATGGGTTACAGTTCCACAATTTTAGGCTTTTCTTTCTAGCTGCCCTAAGGCACTGGAGCAGTCATACACATTTGTTAAATCCTATCTTCCATATTAAAACTCCACTTTCTCCTTTGATCTTTCTCCCACTCTTCAGGGGTATTTGGACTATGCCCATTCTAACTTTTCCATCTTGGGAAGGGCTGTTGATAATAGCTTATGTTCTAGAGAGGCTGGCCCCTCTGCATTTCAGTACTTATCTGGTCCAGGGACCCATCTGGATGTTGTAGGTTTCTGGAAAGTTTCCCTAGTGCATGGAAACTTTGTAGATCCTGTATAATTCCCTAGGTGTGCTTTAGGATTGGCGGGATTGGTTTTGACTGGGGGTTGGAAAGTTATGATAGGTAGCAAGGTGTAACTGAAGCATGCATAAGAGTGACCTCCAGAGTAGCCTCTCTACTCTATTTGAACGCTCTCTCTCAGCCACTGATATCTTATTTGTTATGCTTCTTTTCCCCCTTTTGGTCAGGATGGCATTGCTGATCCCATGGTGCCAGTTCTGGATTCATCCCTTGGAGTCATCTCCCACGTCATCAGGGAGACTTTCACCCCTGGATGTCACGTCCCACGTAGGGAGAGGACAATGACTTCAGTTGCAGAGTTGGGCTTAGAGAGAGTGAACCACAGCTGAGCAACAAAAGAGGTCCTCCAGATGTAACTCTTAGGCATGCCTATAGGTAGGCTAAGCCTCTCCACTAGTCTTCACAAGAGCAAGCCTCAAGATCAACATTTCTAATTATAAAAGGAATTCTATAATTAGAATTCCTGGGGACCAGCGTGCAGAGCTTTCACACACACACACACACCATGTGCAGAATGCCGAGTACTGGCTTCATCCCATTGCACCCTGGGTTAATATAACAACTGAAATAAAACTACATCACCACTTTAGACAAGGCTAATGAGGCCAGTCCATCCTGATTGATCTATGACCCAATGTTATTAACAAACATTCTGAAAGCAAACTAATCAGTCTTCTGTGCAGACTTTTCTGGTTTCTTTGTGCAGACAAACATTTGCCTTTCTTTACTGAACCATCTGAGCTTGGGACAATGAGTTTTACTGCCTTCTGCCCCAGCATAGAATTATCCTCAAAGAGAAAGCAATTATTTTTGCAGGTATCTTTTATCAGCAAGAGAAGTCTAGCATGATTCAGTGCAAATGTAAGCCTAAATGTTATTTATTGTTTTATTTCCTAGTTTTGGTTCAGTCCCAAAGTTCCTGGTAGGACTGGCTCCTGCCTCAATTGCCTTTGTACTGAGGCTAAGCTGCTTCACTGCCCAGTGAGTCTCACTTCCTTATGCATGCTCCAAAGCCCACACCACCACCCAGTACATCTCACAATCTGCCTCCAGGGAACCCACTAGAAGACTCAGATAAAGCAAACATTTCATAAAGTGCCCTAGTCCAGGACTTTTCAGAAAAATGAGCCTAATATCCCAAATTTGAATTAAGCTCACAGGGTACTTGGGACTTAGGAATTTTTAATTGTATATCTTCTTTGAACTGAATGCGGCTTGCAATGCTGGCCATCTTTTCCTTTGGACAAACCAAATTGCATTCTTGTTTAGTTGCTGTTTCATTTGTTGTAAATTTTTAGAACATTAAGAAAAATAAACACTTAAGAAAATTCTAAACCATGCCATGCCAAATCTGTGGAGGTCAGAAAAAAGTTATTTTTGCCTTTGAAGAACAACTGCCATCCACAATGTAAAAATCCTTGAATCAAACCTCAAAGAAAGAAGAACACTTTAGAGGAAATTAGAAGAGGCAAAAATGGTTTGGGAAACATGTAAGAGAAAGCAAGTTAAAGAATAGAATCCTCAAATATCATTGGGAAATATCTTAAAATTCATCGTTGGAAGAACAACTGAGAAAGAAAAGGAGAAAGCTTGACTGTTTCCACATTCATTTATGTCTTAGGAACAGAACATCTTCTCTGACAATTATTTTCAACTGTCAAACCACACACAAATAAAATAAGTGAGACAGGATCAGAGCTTAGAGTAGTCTCTTACAATAGCTTAAATTTTTTTTTCTTAGTGAAAATGATCTCTTCTAACCTTCAGTTTTGGGTTAACTCACTTTTCCATGAGCTTTTATCCTTTCTTCTTGTTGTTGTTTTTTTTTTGTCTGCTATTCTGATTTGACTTGGTTTTTAAATCAATACAAGCCTTTGATGATTGATATCTTGACCTACAGATGAGGACATCCAGAAGAGGACAGTGAGGAACCTCAACGGGGGCCACAAAATACTTTCGCTAATGAGCGGGGAATATATGAGAATTCCCTGCCTTGTTTTTTCTTAACTGTGATATATATAGGAGGAAGAGTTGTGCAGACGTTTGTACTTCATTCTAAAGTTTGTCCACACATAATCATACATATATTTTTTCATATGTAAGTTTGAAAAAAGAAAATATATTTTTGTGTATGAAATGTGTAACTCGTAACAATACATACATATTTTTTAGAATAAGGAAACTTGGGCAAAATAAGAAGCTTGCATTTGTTCACCAGAGGTTCCAGGACAACTCCTTCAACCACAGAGGCCCCACCTGGCAGAGGCGAGCGTCTCCACCCCGGCGTCCCACAAGCTCCTCAGCTCTGCAGGGAGGGACCCGCCGCGCGTGGCTTCTGCCCCGCTCCATCTGCTCCCGGGAGGACTCGGGGAGGAGGAGGGCGGAGGAGGAGGGGACCTTTGAAACTCCTAGGCGCCGACCTAGGAGTTTGGTGGAATTCGGTGGCCCGCTGGGAGCCGGACTTGCACAGAATACGTTGGAACCCCTCCCGGGTGGGCGTCCACCCTAACGCCCCCCGGCTGGGCCTGACGCTGAGACTGGGGAAATCCCAAGTTAGTTTCCCTTCCGGAAGCTCGGCGGGTGCGCGCGGAGCCTTGAGGTGCGCGCTGGGCGTTCGCGGCTCTCTCGGGGCTGACCCGGGGTCGGTCCCTAAAGCCTCTCACCCGCCCCCCGACCACGCCCTCTGTTTGCAAGCGCGCGACTCCCAGACGCGCAGTACACGCGGGGAAGGGTAAACTGAGCTCCCTAAAAAGGGAACTTTTAAACGTTGCAGGGAAGTGACTTGAGAATACTGGCGACGGTGGGAGTCAAAGGCGACAGAGGAAGGCGGGAGGCGCGCGGGGCGGAGAGGCTGCGGGGACCCTGCCCTGGCCGCTCCCGAGGCCGAGGAAGGGTCCGCTAGGCCGCCCTCGTGGCCTTTCTCCGCGCGCGCCGGGAGAGGAGGGTAGGACCCGGAGCTGCAGGTAAGAGTCTCCCGGGCCTGGGCAGGGCCCGCCGCGCGGGAGGAACCGCAGGGCGGGCAGCAGCAACAGCTTCCCCCGAAGGAACGAGCCGAGTCGGGGCCCCGAACCCGCCCCGGGAGCCCCGGCTCGCGGCGGCGGTGGTCGTTTGGCCGTGGGCCCCGCCGGCTGCTGGTCTTTCGCGGTCCTGCCTGCCCCAGGGATGTCCCCCTAAGCCTCAACAAACCAGTCAACCAAACATCACTGCGTCCCCGTTGAACGCCGGGCTAAGCGAATTCAGGTTTTCCTGTCTGAAACCCCGCACGGCGGTGAAGGGTGTGGGCAGCAGATCCAGATTCCCGCCGCAGTTTAGGTAAATCCCAAATCCTTGTCTGAGTTTCCCGCTTTTCCACTACGGTGGCCGCCAGCTCGACTTCTCAGAAGGGCAACTTTCGACTCTGTCACACATATACACAATTTTATTGTTGTATCACATGGGCATATCTCAATCATTATATTGCTTAGTTTTCAAGCATATTTGGTTTACATTTTTGTTTAAAATTTTTTTTTGAGATTACGAAATGAATACACACTTCGGAGTAAAGTAAAATCTTGCACAAATAATATAAAAAAGGCAAGAACCCCATAATTCCAGCCTTAGAGGTTCCATTTTTGACAACTGATGCATACTCTGGTAGCTATTTTCATGGCAAAACCAACGACGGCTTTTCAGGGGTTGCAAAGCGTCCTTGTACCTTCCGCTGCTCCGGGGCTTGCAGCATACTCCACCTGAAGAGATGCCAAGGGGAGATTGTAAAAGTCAGGTTTATTTGAAATGGTTATATTTAAAGGTGAACTCTTTTACCCTCCAATAACTATACAATAGTTTTATGTATACTGTCCTTTGGCGGTCTCGGGTTCAGTATTGTAGGGCGGACCCTTCCGATTAGGTGTCTCCACGGAGCTGTGACCCACCAAGTGTGGGTGTGACCACTGCCTAGACGCAGACGTGACTCCACCCGTTCCAGGTGGGTCTCGATTAGTTCACGGGAGGCCTTTAAAAGGGGGACGTTTTGGAGGCAGCTGAGGCGTTTGGCGAGCAGTTGCTCCGGAGCCAGCAGGCCCGAGACGTTTGGAAGCGCAGGCTCCGCAGGGGCCGGCAGGAGCGAGAGCCACCGCCCAGCGGAGGCCGTGCGCCTTCCGGGGACTGCGGGGCTCTGAGACGAACCCGAGCAGCTGCGCGAGCCCCACGCGCGCAGAGAGGCCATGGTGACAGCCCGGGCTGCCTCCCCTGCCGCGGCGTCGGCCTTCCTCAGAGTCAAGGAACCTTTCCCGGCCGCCGGAGCTGGGACACTTCCACTGCCTTAGAACTGTGAACTTGCGGCTGGATAACCCCTAGGTGAAAGCCGGCGTGTCTCCGGCGTGCGGCATCCCGGCGGCTGGAGCAGCCTTTCCCAGCCCTGCGGTGTCGTGCAGGGCCTCCGGGACCCCCGGGGTCTGCCGGGCGGCTAGGGACTCGCGGGCAGGGGAGGCGATCCCCGCGCCTGCCGGGACGAGGTGGCCGAGCGGTCAAGGCGATGGACTGCTAATCCATTGTGCTCTGCACGCGTGGGTTCGAGTCCCACCCTCGTCGGCGCGCGCACTTTTAAAGGCAGGGAGAATTAAAAGAATTCTCTGCTCCTTGTCCTTAAATCAACCCGGCGCATCTGGGAGGTGAAGGCCTCGCCCCTCCGGGTGTCGCGTGGTTCTTCCCGCCCTGCAGCTCCCCTCGGCCGCGTCAGGGACACTTGTGAGTTGTCACCACGCGAGTCTGACCGCGGGTTCGCCTCCCACGGCGTGGGCGCGGGGATGTTCACCCCGGGGGGGACGGAGCCGGAGGCAGGGCGCACCAGCTCGCGGGCAGGAGGGCGGCGGACCTGGGGCGGGGCCGGGGGCGGGCCTCCGCAGAGGCGCCCTGGAGTCTGGGGCGCTGGGGACCAGGTGCGCTTCCCAGACGCGGGGCCCACCTGGAAACCAGCCCTGAGAAGGAGCAGAGGAGCCGCGGGGTTTGGTGAGGTCTGAAGCCGACACCAGGGTCTCCTTAAGAAGAGAACAGAAATGACCAAACCGCGATTCGGTATGGCCACTGAGGACGTAAAAGATGTATTTGAAGATGCGTGAAAGGAGGAAGAGGCACCAGTTTACCTGATTTCACTGTATACTTTTGCAAATTTTACCAAAACATTTTTCTTATAGGGTGATTCCTTTTCAAGGAAAAAGTGGGAAAGTGGGTCCGGACACACACACAGCAAGACCCATGATAAATAAACCCTGGAGGACAGCTGGCAATCTTTTTCAAAATAATGTCTCAGCAGTTTCTCTTCTAGAAGCCATCCTACTGAGACACCACCACGACAGAAAGAAAAAGTCCCGAAAGATATGTCTCAGGATGTTCACTTCAGTATCTGGTAGCATGAGAAACTCGGGAACTTCCATCTATTTGACTGAATTAATATATAGTCCTGAAAAGACTGGGCCAATATATGTTGGCAAGTTTAAAATAAACAAAAAGCTCAACTGTAATGTATAGTATGGTCTAATTTTTATAAGCCATAATTTGTGAATTTATATGATCATTTTCAAATAACTTAAAGGAATATACACCAAACTCTTGGCATGAATTTTTCTAAGAAATGGAATTGGGAATCAAGAAGTCTTTCACTTTTTATCATATTCACTTTTGAGATACTTGCATTTTTTAGTAGTGTATATCACTTTTGTAACTAAAGATGCAAATCTAAAGAAAGCAATGTCCTTCTGAAGGCGGCCGTAGACGTCGAGGCTCCCGGGGTGGACCCCGTGCAGCGCGGGGGCGGAGGCAGGAGGCAGGTCCCGGACGGCGCCTAAGGAGCAGCTCGGGAAGGGTAAGCACAAAAGCCCAGTGCAGCGTGTTCCTGGTGACGAGGGGCGGACTGGAGGCCCCCTCGGTCCCTTGAGCACCTGGTGGCTCTCGAACACAGACAAATTTTATGTACATTTTATTGGGTTTAGCGATTCACTCCAGACCATTCGCTGACCCCAAGGTTGTGGCATTTTGATTTAGAGATTTCCAGAAGAAATGTTCTGAAGACAAAGGCTCTCGAATTCGATATGCTGGAATGTAAATAATCAATAGGTTCCAAAGCAGAAACAGAGAGAGATTGGGGAAGGGGCGCCCCTCGGCGATTAGTGTTGCTGGGTGTCCAGGGGGTACCGGGCGCTCTTAACCAGGCCGAGGCCCGGCTGGGGTGAGCGCGCCGGGGCACGCGTCCGAGGCCCGCACTCGGGCGGTTCGCGGGCCCCCAGGGCTCTGGCAGAACCCGGCTGCCGCAGCCTTCCGCTCTCCTGTCCTGGCGGCGTCCAGGAGCGCCAGGTCCGCGCCTGCAAAGCTGCACAGCGCTGGTTACTCATCCAAAGGGATCCAAGCCCGCCAGCTCGGAGACCCTCGCGGACCTGGCCTTTGGAGGGCTGGACTAGATCTTACAGTGCTTTCTAAAGTCTGACGTATGGGGACAGCAGAGGTGGCCCGAGGCTGGAGAGCCACGGCCGGGGAGCCCAGGGGTGCTGACCTGGAGGTCCCCCAGGGGGCCGGGCAGGCCCTTAGGGCGCCGCGGGGAGCCCCTCGGGTCTGGGCGCTGGCGCGGTTCACCCGAGCTGGCAGGAAAACTAGAGCAGCCGCTACCGGCACTGCCCCTAGCGTGGACTCTCCTCCCCGGGCGACTCGGGAGCTGATCCTGCAGGCTGCAGCGCCATGCCGCCACCCTCGACCCGCCTCCATGCCGTGACCACCGAGACGCCGCACCGCCCGGAGGCCTAGAGCGGGCCGGAAGTGAGCGGCTCGGCGAGGCCACCAGAGGCCGAGAGCGGACCGGAAGTGGGCGGCTGGGCTTGGCGGGAGCCGGGGGCGCGGCGGGGGTGTCGGCCGAGCCGCCCCCTCCTTGACGGCTTCTCGGTTTCCGCGAGTGAGGTCTGCCTCCTCGGAGGTGGACGCTGCGTCGAGGAAGGGCGCTGCGCCGCGACCTCCGGCAGGCGGCTGGTGCGAGGGAAGAGCCGCCCTCGGTGCGGCCCGGGCTCGGGGCCTCGGCGCGACCCTCGTCGCCTGGCTGGGCCGGATGGCGGCTGAGGTGCCCCTGAGCACATCAGCTTCTTTGTCTCGCAAGTTAATTGCGGCTCACTAAGTGACCGTGCAGCCTTGGTGAGGAGTTCGGTGCCATTTGCCGCCTTCCTGTCAGAGGCTCACCGAATGCCAGTGGACTCGCTCAGTAACCGGCCTTGTGTCGCCATGGGAACCAGCCCGGCTTTACCGCGTCGGTAGTTTTTCTGTAGCAGTATTTTCTTATATTGAAAACTTCCCTTATCTGCCCCCCCACCTCCCGAAAAAGCCACGCAAACAAACCGTAAAGCCGTGTAGGGTCAGCAGCTGCCCAGACCCTGTGGAGAAACCGCCCCGGAGCTGCCTGCGCTCGGGATGGCGGCGGCCGCGCGTGGGCGAGGGGAGGGTGCCGGCGGAACGGTGAAGGAAGAGCACCGGGGCTGGGGTCAGGACCCCTGTGTGCAGAGGAGGTGGTCTCAGGCCAGCGAGCTGTCCCGCCGGCGCTTCAGGCGCTTCTGCTACCGGGAGTCGCCGGGGCCCCGCGAGGCGCTGAGCCGGCTCCGCGAGCTGTGCCGCGGGTGGCTGCGGCCCGAGGCCCACACCAAGGAGCAGATCCTGGAGCTGCTGGTGCTGGAGCAGTTCCTGAGCATCCTGCCCGAGGAGCTGCGGGCCTGGGTGCAGGAGCAGCAGCCCGGGAGCGGGGAGGAGGCGGTGACGGCGCTGGAGGAGCTGGAGAGGGAGCTGGACGAGCCCAGGCCGCAGGTGAGAAACCGAAGCGCCGCCTTCTTTGGAGAGTTTGGGGCGTGGATGTCCAGGGTAAGTGGGATTGTCTTTGCAGCTGCAAACTCGAGTTTCGGACAGCATCTCCTAGTTGATCACTCATGCTTATGGGATAACTGTGTAAGTTCCAGCCGACCCAAATAGGCAGATGATGGAATCGAAGCCGAAATCTCGATCGTTTACCAGCGGATACTGTTTTATTTAGTGAGTTTGAGAGTAAAGATATTAGGTGTAACTGTAGAAAATTCCTAATGTTTTCTTTTATTGTCAGCTGTTTCTTTTCTGTTAGAGTAGTTTGAGGTTTTCAGAAAAATTCTGCAGAAAAAGTTCCCACCACACAATTTTCCCTATTAACAATTTGCATTAGTGCGATACCTTTGTTACAGATGATAAAACAGTGTTATTATAATTACACTATTAATTGTTGCCCATAGTTTACACGGACTATATGTACAAATGTTTTGTATTGTATAGTCCTAAAGTTTTTTTAAAAGTTTGATTCAGTAACACATATACAACCTAAATTTCCCCCCTTAAGCCGTATTCAGATATACTGTTCACTGCTGTTAATTACATTCACAGTGTTGTGCTGCCGTCACCACCGTCCATTGCCAAAACTTCTCCATCCCTGCAAACAGAAGCTCTGTGCCAACGACACATTAACTCCCCATACCCTGCCGCCACCCCCACCCCTTGAACTCTGTGTTACAGTTTCAGACTATGAATTTGCTCATTTTAATTATTTCATATCCATGAGATCATATAATATTTGTTCTTTTATGTCTGATTTACTTCACTCAGCGTGATATTTTCAAGGCTCGTCTGTGTTATGGCTGAATAATATTCCTTCATTATGTATGTACCACGTTTTGCTTATCCTTTCATCGGTTGACGGACTTCGGGTTGCTTTCATCCTTTGGCAGTTGTGAATAATGACACTGTGAACATTGGTGTGCCTGTTTGAGTCCCTGCTTTCAGTTCTTCAGGGTAAAACCTAGAAGTAGGATTTCTGGGTCATATGATTCCATACTTAACTTTCTGAGGAACCACTGTACTGTTTTCTACAGCAGCTGCACCATTTTACATTCTCACCAACAATGAGAAAGTCTTGTTATTCTCCACATCCTCTCCAATACCTATTTTCCATTTTTAAAAGTAGTATCTATTCTTATGGATATGAAATGGTATTTTTCTGTGGTTTTGATTTGCATATCCCTAATGGCTAATGATGTTGCACATCTTTTCGTGTGCTTATTGTGCTTATTCTGTGGAGATATGTCTCTTCAAGGATTTTGTTGTTTCTTTTGTTGATGAGTTGTAGGATTTCTTTATATATTCTGGGTATTAAACCTTTATTAGATATATAGTTTCCAAATATTTTATTTCATTTTGTAGGTTGTCTTTTTTGGGGGGTGGGGTGGGGGTGCATGGTCCAGGAATCGAACCCGGGTCTCCCGCATGAAAGGCAGGCATTCTACCACTGAACCACCAGTGCACCCTGTAGGTTGTCTTTTTATTTCATAATGAAGTCCTTTGATGCACAGAAGTTTTTACATTTTATGAATTTCTGTTTATGTGTTTTTTCTTTTGTTGCTGGTGCTTTTGGTGTAAAGCCTAAACCATTACCTAACACAAAGTCCTAAAGATAATGTCCACTACTTTTAACATATCTGAAAATGAACCAGTACAAGAATTTAAGAAATACCTTTCAGGAGAGGCAAATAAAGAAGGCTAAATTGGTGGAAATATTAGGAGACAATGAATCATAAGATCTGGGTTCTGTGATAGACTCCACTACTAATTAACTGCATAACTTTGGGCATGTCATACTTTTTCGGGGCCTTGTCATCTTCATCTGTATAAGGAAGAGATTAATTGCATGATTTTCTAGGTACCTCTCAGTACCTGGAGTCCCTGTTATCTGAAGTGTATTCAGCCCAGTATTCTGGGTTGTAATGTCTTCTCATTAC
The DNA here is from genome assembly GCA_004026745.1 of Myrmecophaga tridactyla. Taxonomy (NCBI): domain Eukaryota; kingdom Metazoa; phylum Chordata; class Mammalia; order Pilosa; family Myrmecophagidae; genus Myrmecophaga; species Myrmecophaga tridactyla. The sequence continues at coordinate 22,380 of PVIY010022921.1, read as the reverse complement.
ATACAATATTTTTTTAAAAGAGTGTAGTTGCTTTCTGGATAGTAATTTTAAAACGTTGTGGGTATTGCCAAACACACTTATAGTTCCATAATTCTATTATCCCTACATCTGAACTCTTTTTTAATATAAAAGTTTTGTATATACAGATTGGACTACCAGAATATGTGTTTCAGATAAATCTCTAATATGAAATTGGTAAATAGGAAAATAAGTCAGTATAATGCTGAAATTGTGCTGGCCTATACGTGATTTTTCCCAGCAAGTTCATGCTTTGTGCCATCAAATAGTAGCAACTGTGCATCAAGTTGTGGAGACTTACCGAACCATACTTAATGTCCATTCACTCTGACATTCTACTTCTTGGCTCATTTTGGCCACAAGCTCCTTCTTGCAAAAATGCCTATTTGCGTGATTCCCTTCCATCAGACAAATCAGAAAAAAGCCTGATATCTTTCTCCTTGCTTTCTGTTTCAGCAGAACATTTTGAGGCTTACCTGTGGTTAGTGTAGTGGTTACTTACATTGATTCCCAAATATTTTTTTTCCCAGGTCCCACCAGACACATATAGGCAGGAAGTTCCTATGGAAGAAATGACCTCTCTGGATACTGCAAAGGAGTCCTTAGATACCCAGCTCCAGCCCATGGAGGACAGAATGGATTGTGAATCTCCAGAGTCACACCCACTTCAAGATAATGGTGAGGATAATTTAATCCCCAGAGAGAGGGTGAGAATTGGGGGAGGGAAGGGTCTAGGAATTGAAATAATACCAAGCCTCATTGCATTTCAGTTTCTACTGAATATAGCTTAAGAAAAGGTCAACCACAGTCAGGTAATATTATGGGAATTGAATAAGCAGTCTGGTAACTGTCAAAAATAGTTGAACATAGCATTTCCTATGGATACTTTGCAGTGGAAATAAGTACTTGTGAATAAATTAGCGATGTGAATGTTGAGCTCTTGCCAATCTATCCATAGGCCCCATTTCTATAGCCTCTGCCCCCAATTTTTGTCACATAATGACCAAGAGTTGAGAATATTACTGGAGAAAGTGGAATTTCTCATGTCTAGGTTCATTAGATTCTAAGACCTGTTCATGGCATAATGCTGTATGGTGGAGGCAGACTTATAGGCTGGCCTCCTACTGGAGTAGCTGTCTTTTCCTAAAAAGGCTTAAGTATAGTGGATGTAATTTTTTTCCCTCTTATACCCAAGCAACTCCCTATTCCCTGTTCATCCTGGACTCCCTATTCCCTGTTCATCCTGGACTTAATAATACTGATTCTCCTAACTTCCGGAGCTTATATTCTCCAGGTTCTCATTTACCAGTCCTCCTATATTCCTTTTCTCAGCTGAAGTCATGCTTGTTTACCCTTCACTTCTGTTCATGGCTCCTTATAGCTACTTTCCAGTATGTCCCCTTTCATCCGTCTTTCCTCATTCAAATTCTTTTAACTCATCACTCTCAAAAGTCTTTTCTATTCAACTTGCTGTATACTAGGCAACTGAGGTAATTATACAAATACATTCCCTGCTCACTAGTAGCTTACAGTGTGTGAGAAGCAAAAATGAAGGGTGTAAAAATGCAAAATATGTAGCAACATAATTTGAATATAGTTTTGAAAATTAAGAGCATTTGAGAATGATTTAAATTTACTAATTCAACGTATGTCATCAAAATTGTTAATATAAACAGTGTTAACTTGAGAGAAAGTGTTTTTTCCAAGCAATTTTAAGACTGCCTGGATGTTATATGCTAATTTCTAAATTATTCCTTTTTATTTTTTTTCAAATTGCTTCCTTGAGTATTTTCTATTTCAAGTAAACCAAGTTTGTATTATTCTGTTTCTATCATTATGAACAGTCTAAACGTGTGTTTTAATATGCTTTATTAAGTCAGAGATTTTCATTAGTCTGGGCTCATTTCCTACTCTTCCCGTATTAAAATTAGTAATGTGGGTTTTTGTGTTGGGTTTGTAGTTTCACAAGCCCCAGAAGGGAACTGATAGAAATACATTGTGTTAGAACTTCAACCTCCAAATTTAAGATAACAGCTAACTTGATGAACAGAAAATGTGGTACAGTCTGTGGCATTTGCTGTTACTGCATTGCTGTTCTTACATGGTTAACAGGTAAAATAATAATAGTAATAACGTTAACTTGCTTTCTGTTTTACATAAAACAGTGCTTTACTTTACACTAAGCCTGGATGCAACCCTGGAAAGTCACCTCCTGGCTTTCTGCTCTTTACTATATCAGGACTTTTTATTTCTAGCTGGAGTTCCTGACTCACTCTCTTTCATTCCTCCCTAACCAAAATTATAACTGCCTTTTATGTGTCCATGGCTCCTTACTTCTACTCTAAGCTCTAGGTGATTGCTTGGGATATATCTGTGTTTTAAATTATATTTCCAGATACCTTACTGACTTTTCCCTTTATATTTTAGGATCATTTTTATGGCTTTCCATGATGTCTCAAAGTGTGAGTGACGATAACCCCAGTAGCTTAGATGCTAATGAAGCAGAAATTGAACTAGAAAACATGAGAGAAAAGTTCTTCAGGAGCCTGGCAGTGTTAATAGAAAATAAAAGTAATAACACTAAGATATTTTCTAAAGCAAAGTACTGTCAATTGATAAGGGAAGTGAAGGAGGCTAAAGCTAAAGCAAAAAAGGAATCAGTTGACTACCGTCGTTTGGCTAGATTTGATGTGATCCTTGTACAAGGAAATGAAAAGCTGATTGAGGCTATAAGTGGGGAAACAGATAAAATACGATATTATTTACACAGCGAGGACTTATTTGACATTTTGCATGATACACATCTCAGTATTGGACATGGTGGACGTACCCGCATGGAAAAAGAGTTACAAGCAAAATACAAGAACATCACAAAAGAAGTTATAATGTTATACTTGACACTCTGCAAACCATGCCAACAAAAAAATTCAAAACCCAAGAAAGTTCTGCTATCCCAGACAAATAGGGAAGTTAACTCAAGATGTCAAGTGAATCTTATAGACATGCAATTGAATCCTGATGGGGAATATAAATTTATTATGCATTATCAAGACCTGCGTACAAAGTTAAGTTTCTTGCGGTCATTAAAATCTAAAAGGCCCAATGAAGTTGCACATGCTCTCATAGATATTTTTACAATTATTGGAGCACCCAGTGTCTTACAATCTGACAATGGGAGGGAATTTTCAAGCCAGATTGTCCATGAACTCAGTCATATTTGGCCAGAATTGAAAATTGTCCATGGGAAGCCTCGCCCATACCAGAGCCAAAGTTCCCTAGAACAAACTAATGAGGATATCCAAAAGAGAATTCTCTCCTGGATGCAAACCAACAACTCATCACATTGGGCTGAACTTCTGTGGTTCATACAGATGACCCAAAATCGACCCTATCACAGAGGCATGCAACAGACGCCATGTGAAAGTTCATTTAGCTCTGAAGCTAAATTGGGCCTGCCTCATTATAAAGTAACTGAAGAATTTGTTGCCAGCATGAACACAGAAAATGAATTAGATGAAGGCGACAAACAGCTGGAAAACACTTTAAGAGCCCAGTATGAAGGAAACATCGAGACTGGCACAGATAGCAGTGATATTGAAGAGAATCCTTCGGTTACTCCTAAGGTGACGGAAGAAAGCCCTCCTGAAAGCAGACTAGGATTTTTATCTTGTGTAGTTTGTGAAAAAGAATGCACAAGTGCTGATAGTTGTGTATCATGTGATGGAGATGTCCATGCAATCTGTGGTGTACCCTCTCAACATGAGACTGAGGGCTGTTGCCACAGGATAATTTGTAGTCTTTGCTATGAGAATACTACAAGGAAAAGGAAACATGATGAGACTCCAAGAAATTTGGCTGTTCAACCATCCAAAATGCTAAAGCCATCAGAGACACCATTTCAATCAGACCAAGTAGGAGATTGGGTAAGAGTTTAAATGTCTGTTGTAGATCAAAGAAGAAGAACCTCATTACATTATACTGTGATCATGAGCAGTGAGAATTATTGGTACTAGTGTGATATGGTACACCAAAGCACAAATATAAATACCTTATATATTTTCTCCAAAGAAAGGCTAATTTTCTTAGATGCCCTTTTTTTTTTTTTAGTTTGGAATTTATAACCTGGAATGCTGTCATATTTATTGGTCTGGAATGATGAACAGTAGCTCCTTCATTCCTTTCTGATGTCAGGGCTCTCTTGGGGGAAATAAGAATGCTAGTATCCAGGGGACAAATGGTGTGTATGATGGCATGTCTCTACAGAAGGGTGAATTTGGTACCGGATGAATTTAATGTTACTTTGTTTCAAATGTCTGGGAGTTTGGGTGGAGAGGTAAGTGAAGAAAGGGTACTTGGGGATAAATGAAGAAATATTTAGGAGGGATGAGGGGGTGATAATTTTGGTTGGGAGATATGGGTTTGTGGTGGGATAGAGTTCAGTTTTGGAATTAAAATGGAGAACATGAGGTAAGCAGGATTAATGTGTCTTCAGGCCAGAATTTTGAAATGTGGAGATTACACATGATTTGGGTCAGTTCTACTCAGACCAGTGCTAATCTGTAAGCTATTTGTAGTAGACAATAATGAGATAAATGTAAAAATTGAGAAGTGTTTAGAAACAGTAATAACAATTTGGCATTGCTGCAGTATCCAAGCACATGATCAGTGGACTTGGATTTGTTGTAGTGAATAGAGTTTAGACCAGTTTGGGGTGTTGTTTCACCCCAAAGTATGTCACATGTGGGAAGAGTTGAACCCTATTCATGCCCAATAGAATCACCTCACAATATGTGGTGCTGTATTGTTAGTCTAACTGTAACCCAAAAGTATATAAAACTCTGAGAAAATGTAAGCATTTATTTATTTTTATAACTTAATTTGAAAATCATTTTTTATTTTTGATGAAGCCTAGTTTTTCATTTGTAGTTTAATCTTGTACCCTAATGGAGAGAAATAACATTTTTATTATTTACTTTTAATCCTGATTTACAGATGGTGAAACAAGCTTCACTGGACTTTTTTGTTAAGAAAAGACAACCCTTTTCTGAATATAGCAGAGGTAGGAAAAGAAATGGTAACAGTGGACATCATCTTAAAGGAATGAAAGCCAAAAGAATTCATACTAGTTTTACTAGGAAGTATGATCCTTCATATATTGAGTTTGGTTTTGTAGCAGTCATTGATGGTGACGTGCTAAAACCACAGTGTATTATTTGTGGCGATGTACTGGCTAATGAAGCAATGAAACCATCAAAACTTAAGCGGCATTTATATTCAAAACATAAAGAAATAAGTTCACAACCAAAAGAATTCTTTGAAAGAAAGAGTAGTGAATTAAAAAAACAAACAAAGCAGGTGTTCAGTGTTTCACATATAAACATTAGTGCTTTGCGGGCTTCTTATAAAGTAGCACTTCCTGTTGCTAAGTCTAAAACACCATACACAATTGCTGAGACATTAGTAAAAGATTGCATCAAAGAGGTTTGTTTGGAAATGTTGGGTGAATCTGCAGCAAAGAAGGTATCTCAAGTGCCACTTTCCAATGACACCATAGCTCGACGTATTCAGGAACTGGCCAGTGATATGGAAGATCAACTCATAGAACAAATAAAACTAGCAAAATATTTTTCATTGCAACTTGATGAATGCAGAGATATTGCTAACATGATAGTTCTGTTAGTATATGTGAGGTTTGAATATGATGATGATATAAAGGAGGAATTCTTTTTTTCAGCCTCTTTGCCAACAAATGCAACTAGCTCAGAACTGTATGAAGCTGTAAAGAATTATGTTGTCAACAAATGTGGTTTGGAATTTAAGTTTTGTGTAGGCGTGTGTTCTGATGGTGCAGCTTCAATGATAGGAAAATGTTCAGAAGTGATTACTCAGATTAAGGAACTTGCACCAGAATGTAAAATAACACACTGCTTCATTCATCGAGAAAGTCTTGCTATGAAAGAAATATCAGCTGAATTAAATGATGTGCTTACTGACATAGTAAAAATTGTGAATTATGTAAAAGCTAATGCATTAAATTCAAGATTATTCTCTTTAATATGTGATAATATGGAAGCTGATCATAAGCAACTTTTACTGCATGCTGAGATACGGTGGTTATCACGGGGAAAAGTTCTGTCGAGAATGTTTGAAATACGAAATGAACTCTTAGTGTTTCTCCAAGTTAAGAAACCAGTTTGGTCCCAACTGTTTAAAGATGTGAATTGGACAGCCAGACTTGCTTATTTGTCTGATATCTTCAGTATTTTTAATGATCTTAATGATTCCATGCAAGGAAAGAATGCAACATGTTTTTCAATGGCAGATAAAATTGAAGGACAAAAACAAAAGTTAGAAGCTTGGAAAAAGAGAGTTTCTATAGATTGTTATGACATGTTCCATAATTTAACAACAGTTATCAGTGAAGTAGGTAATGATCTTGATATTGCACATCTGCAAAAAGTCATCAGTGAGCATCTTACAAATTTGTTAGAACGCTTTGAGTTTTATTTTCCATCAAAGGAAGATCCACGAATAGGAAATTCATGGATCCAAAATCCTTTTCTTTCATCAAAAGATAATATAAATTTAACTTTAAATCTACAGAGTAAGTTGTTGAAGTTGGCCATTGATGAAGGATTAAAGATTAATTTTGAAAATACAGCGTCACTTGCTTCATTTTGGATAAAAGTTAAAAATGAATATCCTGAACTTGCTGAGATTGCTTTAAAATCTCTTCTTCTATTCCCCTCAACATACCTCTGTGAGACTGGTTTCTCTACTTTAAGTGTCATTAAAACAAAACATAGAAATACTTTAAATATACATTATCCCCTGCGGGTAGCATTGTCATCAATCCAACCTAGATTGGACAAATTAACAAGCAAAAAGCAAGCTCATTTATCACATTAAAAACTTTAAATATTGTTATTTATTGTTCAGAATATGCATGTAGGCATTTTAATGTGATTCCACTCTTTTGGTTTAGTTACAATTATGGACTATGAAAGTTGTATATTATAATAGCAATTCTCTATAAACGTTGTCTAAAAATAAAATATGTACAGTTTTTATCTTTTATCTTTCCCTGTGTTATATTTATTTAAATGGAATTTTAAACCTGTTTACCCTAATATTAAAATGTGGTCTTGGATTTTGTATTTTTTTTTAATTATTGTATTCATTATGGCATTGAGATTGTAGGATGACTTCGGGATGGAGAATGATTTCTTTGAAATAGTAGACTAGATCAGTGAAAAGAAGTGAATTTAGAGGGTGGAATTAGAATTCACATGCTACAGAGGGGGACAGTAATCTGTTAAACTTGTTAAACTGAACTAGAGTGGTTAAGTTGGAATTTGATACTAAGTTAGTTTGGTAGGTGCATTTTTAGACAGAGTGTGTAAATGGGTGAGGTGGAAGGGGCACATTTCTTGTAATGGTATTATGGCTTTGGGATCATATTGATAAATCCTGATTTCATATGGGTGGGGAATTAACCCATATTGAGAAGTTTATATCAGGTGAAGATTTTTGCTTTAGAGCTGACTGCATTTAAGGTTGTGTGGTACAAAGTCAGATATTGTTAGCATCTCAGGTAGGTTATTTGGAGGTGATTTAGAAATATGCCACACATAATCTGCTTATATGTCATGTACCCATTTAGAATGACTGGAAACAATTAGCAGAAGGCAAGTTCTTCAGAGTAAAACATGCCAGAATCCTTGGAAAAAATGGTAGTTTTTTCCTAGATAGAGATGCAAAAAATAAGTGCATCTTTTAAAAAAAAGTTGAAACTTGAAGAATAGAAAGATATTTAGTGATACAAAATGTCAACAGTAGTTTAAGATTTTGATTAAAAAGTAAGGTATTTGAAGGGGCTGGATCCCCCAAACCTTTGAAAGTAGAGGAGCCATTTTTCACATTAGTCCTGAAACTTCAGTTGTATTATATTTTACTGTGTCTTAATGAAATTTTAAGTCTTTTCAAAAATCCTGTGGAAGATTTAGAAGACAGCAGTTTAGTTCCTCACCCCTATAGCTTAAGTGTCCTCTCTTCTATATGACCATATTTTGTAACTAAAGGATTTAAAACATTTTTCTCTCTTACCCTTTGCTTTATTGATTGAATAGAAAATTCTATTTCCCATGTTTTATTTAAAGCCACATGTGATTATTTTATATTTATTTCTGTAGATACCTAAAGTGGTCTGGGAGAAAAAAAAATGAGGAGGACATTAAGAATGTATTTTAAAAGAGAGCTAAATGTCCTTATTTTCTCTCTAAGATTTTAAAATATTGGATGTCTGAGAGCCGAATTAAAGTCATTTGGACAAGATTTTTGGTGTGAAGCCTTCTCAGATTCTTGAATTAGGTGACTGCCTATTTTTCCTGCTGATGATTCAGTACTTAGAAGCTTATTGCTTTACCATTCTTAGGCTTAGGAATGTTTGTTTCCCTCCCTTTCCTCCTGTTTATCTTATTGTCTTACTGTACATTCTCTTTTTTAATTCAATACTTTAACAGATAATTTACACACCATGAAATCTTAATTATATTCTCAACATGTATTTGATGACTTGTGATTTTATAGACCACTTCATCTTTCTCTTCCTATTCTGTGCTTATTTTGCAGTGAGTTCACATGTCTGTAGACATGGTGTGTATGTATGAATACACTGCAAAGGTAGTTGCATATTTGCTTTTGTACACATATGATTACTGTATGCAGTTGTTTCTATATATCATGTACATAGATGCTGGTTTTTAAATTGTGTGTATGGTTATTTTGTATAACAGGATGTGTTGAACCTTATCTATTACCCAGAGATTAATGACTAGGGAGGGGCTAGAGATGGATCAAGAAGATACTGAGTGCCTCCTATCCTACAGGAATGACCCCACCCCCGCCCTCACCACCCAACATCATGCTTTCTGCTGAGAGAATCATTCGTAGCAACTGGAGATGCCTTCTGGAAGGGCAGACTGGCATTTCATTTCCAGGTTGGGTGTTAGTTTAGGCAATAGACTTGTTCTGCTCTCTTACCCGAGCAGGAAGACAAAAAGTTTGGGAAAGGTTGTTGGAATGGCAGATCAGTCTACATTCCCACAATTTGGGATGATAAAGTTATGTTAGTGTCGTGGTGGTGACACCAAGGAATGTAATCAAGTCTGAGCCTTTGCTAGTGCCCCACTCAGGGAAACCACCAACTTCTCCAGCAAAAGGCTGTGGGCATTTATCACTGTTGTGAACTGAGGGACATAAAAGAAGTTAAGTTGAAAGTTAAACTAGAATTCTAGGACTTAGTCACAGGGCAGGTTGCCAGTTTATTGAGTTTGTGTACACTTAAAGTATGTACATACAAACATGCATATTTCAGAATTTTAAGACTAACCCTGGGATCCTAGTAAGATTTATTGTCATAGTTAGGTCTAAGTTTAGAGGAAGCAGAACAGAAGAGGAAGTTGTAGCTGTGAGACCAGGTGGCCTGTGTAACTTTATGCCCAGGAATCCTCCATACCACCCTACCCCATAACTGCGCAGCAGAGTTAGGGGCAAAGCAGGATGGGTTTTGTGGCAGGAGTAAGAGGATAGGAAGGAGGTACTTAAGTGGTGTTAGTGGTGCAATCAGCCACTTGGAGACCCTTATTCTGGGTTGATTGTCTTCTTTGGATATTTCAGAGACTGGAAAGAATCTTTACTTAGGTGCTAAAAGAATCTCTATTAGGAAGAGCTCCTTTCTGTGATATGGCTGCGCACTTCTCTGCAGTGAATCTGTTAGGAGCTTTCATAATTGGATGGGGAAGCTTAGACCCAGTTTGCACGTTCTCTGGACTTTCCTAAATGATAACTTCCAGAATGTCTTTTCCAGTGTTCACCAAGGTAGGAAGATTATTGTAAAAGTTCCAAACACTATGAATTAGAAATTATTATAAGATATAATTATTGATTGGTTCAGAGAACATGTGCTTTGTATTCGGATATGCTTATGTGAAATTGAATTTGCAGTCAAATTGCTATTATTAGGGTTACAGTTTTTTCAATGAATTAAACCTTGGGCTTATTAAAAAATAAAAAGGGAAAGATCATGAGGTTGTACTGTATCTCTGCCTCAGAAGCTTGGCCTTTGAAAGAATGCAAAGTTAATTTACAGCATTGTGCTTTACCTCAGAATTAAAATGCAAATTTAATCTCTGGCTGAAATCCCTTTTGGATCTTTGGGAGACAGTAGGAGGAGACATGTAGGGAGAGAAATAGCCATGATAGAAGCAGAGATTGAGTTACGGATTGCTGGCAAGCTACCACAAAACAAGCCACCGCCAGACTTCAGAGAAAGCATGATCCTGTCAGGACCTTGATTTATTGTCTCCAGGACCGTGAGACAATAAATTCCTATTGAATAAGCCAATCAATCTGTGTTACTTGTTGCAGCAGTCCTGGCAAACTAGACGGAGATTCCTTTTTGAACTTGAAGACAATGATTTTTTTTTTTTTTACATGGGCAGACACCGGGAAGGCAATGATTTTTTAAATGCAAAAATACAAACCATAAAAATTTAATAAATCTAGCTATATTAAAATTATTAACTTCTGTTTATCATGACATGATAAAATATGAAATTACTAATAAAAAACAGGGATGGTGGGCCACAGTGGCTCAGTAGGCAGAGTTCTTGCCTGCCATGCCAGAGACCTGAGTTCGATTTCTGGTGCCTGCCAATGCAAAGAAAAAAAAAAAATGGGGAGCATCTATCTGCAACAAATACACCTGATAAAGAGTTATTATTCAGACAAAGGATTATTATCCAGAGTATAAAGAATTATAGCAAATCGATGAAAAAAGACAAGCAACCAAATAGAAAAATGGTAAAATAGGCACTTCAAAAAAGAGAAAATTGGAATGGTCAGCAGATATATTAAAAGATAATCATTTGCATATGGATAGACATATTTAAATTGAAAGAAAATACTCTTACACTCAGCCCAAATTAAAGTGTTGACCGTTGGCAAGACTGTAGACGAGCTAAAACTCCTACGCTGTTTATTTAAATGCATAATGGTACAATCGCTTTCGAAAACAACTTGACATTTTCTAGTAAAGTGGAAGGTGTGCATGTCCTACAAATCTTATTAATCATCTCTAGGGACCATTACTTTGAATGTTTATAACATCAATGTTTGTAAAAGCCAAATTGGAACAACCCAAATATTCATTCATGAGGATGGGTAAATCATTTATATTCTATTTATTCAACCACTAGAATAGATAGGTAAAAATGAGTGATGGCTTTGTGCTGCTACAGAAGGGAACAAAGTAGTGAGGCATGCAACGATGTGAATGAACATGTGGGACATTTGGTGAAACAAAATAAGCCATAAATGAAAGAACAACAATGGTATGGTCACCTTTAGAAAATGCTTATAAGAAAACGGGGGCCTAGATTGTAAGCTTTAGAGCAAACACATTAAGTCTGGAGTGGTGATTTTTATTTCTGGATTTTGAGAGGCTGTTTTATATATACAACCTGATATTTAGAGTAAGAACAAAGCCGAACAGGTTGGGGTTAAAAGTAATTCAGAACATAGGGGTAAGGTAGACAGTGTCTATATTTTAGAACCACACATACTCTTTGAGACCAATGGAAGAAAGGTTTATTTGATCTGGAACTGAAATTTTCTGTAGTGCATAATCTAATTCAACCAATCTGTATAGCTCATTTGAACAATTAATACACAGGGAATACGGAATAAGAAAGAAGTCCTTTAATCATGATAGATTATTATAATGCCTGGATACATCCTACACTATATCAAGCAGATAATCAAAAAGTATTGGCAAAGTCCCCTGAGGGAGGGGAGGAGGAATATGGAACTATTAACCCTTACTATCAGGGAATCCCCTGATACCGTGTCAACCCAAATCAATAGGCCATGCCTTCAATCATGAGGCTTACTCTTGTGCAGCTTATGTAGGTAGTGGAGAAGCTTAGACTACCTATAGGCATGCCTAAGAGTTACATCTGGAGGACCTCTGTTGTTGCTCTGATGTGGCCTCACTCTCTCTAAGCCCAACTCTGCAAGTGAAATCATTGCCCTGCCTTCTACGTGGGACAAGACATCCAGGGGTGAAAGTCTCACTGGTGACATGGAGATGACTCCCAAGGATGAATCCAGACATGGCACCATGGAAGCAACAATTCCATCCTGACCAAAAGGGGGAAAGAAGTGTAATTAATAAAGTATCAGTGGCAGAGAGAGTTCAAATAGAGTCGAGAGGCTACTCTGGTTGTTGCTCTTAACGCAAGCTTCAGGTAGACCTTGCTGCCTATCATAACCTGCCAATCCCCAACCAAGACCATTCCAGCCAATCCTAAAGAACACCTAGGGCAATATGTAAGATTCTACAAGGGTTCCAGACACTAGAGTAACTTTCCAGAAACCTGAAACCTCCAGATGGGTCCCTGTTCCAGATAAGTCCTGAAACCTAGAGCAGCCTCTCCAGAACATCAGATAGTTCCATCACCCTACCCCATGTTAGTGACAGACCCTTCCAATTAAAAAATTTAGAATTGCCACAGCCCAACCACCTCTAAAAGAGAGATATGGAAAGGTGAAAGGTGATGGTGGAGTTATACATAGAAGATAGGATTTAACAAATGAATATGAATGCCGAATCATTAAATTGATATCTTTTAGTGTCCAGTATTTTAGAGCAGCTAGAAGTTAAAACCTCACATTGTGAAACTGTAGCCTATGTCAAACTCTGAAATATGTTCTACAACTAATTATGGTGTTGTGCTTTGAAATTTATACCTTCTTTGTATAATGTTATTTTTTCAAAACAAAAAGAAGGGGAAAAAGTCGATTGTGATGATAAAAAAATATTTAAACCCTCTAGCCTCCTGTATTCTGGAGCAGCTAGAAGGAAAAATATGGGAGGATCATATGGTAGCCCACGACAAAGTCTGGGATCTGTCCTGTAACCACTTGTTGAAGAGTGCTTTGAAAACTATTACTTTTTTATTTCTTTGTATATATGTTATACTATACAATAAAAAAGTTAAGATTCAAAAAAAATGGTGGTGAATGACTAAAAGAATACTTCAAGGAATGGCAAGATTCAGCTATAACGATGACAATCTCCCCAAGTTAATTTATAAATTTAACTTCATCCCAATTAAAAACAAGAAAAAAAAGTGATGTGTTTATGAGACATTTATGAAATGTTAAGGAATTACTGTTAAAAACAAGTTTTAGCTATGTGTGATGACATTGTTTTTTGTTTAAAAATAAATTTTGTATTTTAGATTTGTATATTTAAATATTTGCAGATAAACTTATATATCTGGAATGTGTTTCAAAATAATACAAGGATGAAACATATGAGAGTATCAATGAAAAAGATTGGCCATGAACTGATCATTGCAGTTGGGTACTGGCCCATGGAAGTCCATTATACTATTTTACCTACATTGATCTATGTTTGATATTTTCCATTTTTAAAAGTTTAAAAAAAAATAAGTGACTGCTGAGAGAACCCCTGGAAGTGATGGAAATCTTCTGTATCTTGAGTGTGGCGGTAGTTACATATGTGTGTGTAAACCCATAGAACTTTATATAATTAAAATGGGTCCATTTTATTGTATGTAAATTATTTCTCAATAAAATTAACTTTAAAGAAGACTCATAAGACTCTTTCCATGATTTTTATTAAAGTAGAGAGCCTCAGCTGGCTGCTCTAGGGTCCCTTAATGCAAAACAGAAATAAGATTTCCCTGACTGGTCCGCATGTTGTAGATGTTCTCCCCACCCCACGCCCACCCTCAGCTTCATAACGAAGCGACCCTCCATCCCCATCACTTGTAAAGGATGTGAATCATTCCACAGACATCTGTCTTTTAGCACCGCTCCCCATATTTCCTCTATGTACCAGGTCTTCAGTTGTGTTCTAGGAACACCATATCCTGTGCTATTAAGCTGCACATTATGCTAATTAGACAGTGACTGACTGGGAAAAAAATTTTTTTAATTATGATCTCAATCCATTTGGTGTATTTCAAAAGGTCCAATACTTTTCTTCATTTATCAATTAATAAGTTAGAAATTAACTTTAAAAATCAGCAAATAGCAAACAAATTGCTTTGAAAGTCACACTCACATACACTTTTTTTTTTCTCTGTATGCTGAATGGTGGGGGTAACATTTCATTCTTTTTCCATGTGAGTGCCCCTCATTGTGGCACCATTTGTTGAATTTTTGTTGGTTTGGCTTCTCGTTTGTTTGCTTATTTGGAGAGTGCATGGGGCAGGAATTGAACCCAGGTCTCCCTCATGGCAGGTGAGAATTCTACCACTGAATTGCCCTCACAACCCCCACATATACTTTTGAATAATTAGTAGATAAATTTATTTTATTTTATTTATATAATACAAATTTTGCAGTGTTCTTTCAAATAAATAAGAAAAAGTGTTGACTAGGCGTAAAAAAAGTACGTCAAGGATTCGATGGCATAAAGTAATAAGCATTTATTTCTCACTTGTGGGTCCCTTGTTTGGCTAGGCTCTAGTATGTTCACCTGGGATTGGCTGGACCTTTGTTGTGTTATCTAAATGTCTCTATATAGCTCCTCATTCTGGACCAGCAGCTGGCCTGTATGCTCTTTCATGATGTAGTTCAGGAGGCAGGTGCCCTGGAAAAGTTTGTCATGACTTTTAAAGCCTCAGCTCAGAATTGCATGTTCTTCCACCCACATTCCATTGGTCAAGTCAAGTCACATAACTCCGCTAGTCAGATGGGGAAATATACTTTATTCATAGGAAGACACGGCAAGGGCAGAGAGGTAAAGACAATTTGTGAAAAATATCTAACAGAGATATGAACCTTTGCTCCAAAGAAGTTGGATTTTAACTTTGGGTCCAGGTGGACGTAAGGTGTGACACAATGGGAAACCAAGGCCATAATGCATGAGAAAAGATAGTTTGTTACTTATGGGTCCCAGAGAAACGACCATGAGGAGTTGACAGGAAGCACAATTGGCTTGGGTGGTTCAACCAGAAAGTGGGGAGCACACAGGCTGAGCCAAGGGAAACTGGGTTTCTGCCTTTACTGTGATCGTGGAGATTAGTAGGTTTCCCATGGGATTGAAGGACTGAGTAGTTTAAAGCAAATGTACATGAAAAGGGAAAGGGACTGGGGGGATGAGGGTGATGGGGAAGTTTAGCTTATCGTGACAATTGTTTTCAGTGAGGCATTTGGGTGGTGTCGGTGGTGGCCATAGATAAAGGTTCGGGCTCTGGGGAAGTTTATGCTCAAGGGCTGGAAAGTTGTTCATTAACTAGGCCAAAGGTCAGGGTTGAGGCACATGGCTTAGCCAAAGTAAGATTGACACCAAAGCAGCACACAAAAAATGTTGATGTTATAACACCACTCTAGAAAATAAGTACAAAAAATCAACAAATATAAGGGACAATTTTAAATTGAGGAAATGACAGTGGAAATAATGGTTAGATGATATATTTTACTAGTTGGACTAGTAAAACACCAAAAAGCATATACATTTATTAAAACGTTTTTGGCAGCAAAATATATATGTATATATATCCAACTAACAGTGTTTGAAGCTATAAACACATTGATTTTCTATTTAACAAGTAGTAGCTATAAACACATTGATTTTCTATTTAACAAGTAGTAGCTATAAACACATTGATTTTCTATTTAACAAGGTAAATGATCTTAAGATTATTTCAAGGGCTCAAAAATGTTATCAGAGGTCTAGGGCTTTTTAATGTTTTCTTTCCCTTTCTCAGTTTGTTGGCCTTGCAGACTTGTCATATTATGGTCATACACTGGCCATTTCCAGTATGAGTTTCCCATGAAAAAAAGGGGGGAGCGAGTAAAGAGGCAGAAGAATACATTCTTCAAAGTCTCTTTCACTGATAAGGAGAAGTCTTTCTCAAAAGCCAGCTTTTCCCACGCCTCGTGCTGCTTGTGTAGACCTGGTACCTCTTCCGTGAAGTGGCAGCTGAGGAGACTCCAGCTCTCGCTAAGGCCGACCAAAAAAACAAGGAAGGAGTCAAGATTGGGAACAACAATCATATTAATTTGAAGGTGGTGGGGCCGGAGGCTTCTGTGATGCAGTTTAAGATGAAGAGACATACACCACTTAGTGAACTAATGAAAGGCTATTGTGAACCACAGGGTTTGTCAATGAGGCAGATCACACTCAGATTTGATGGGCAGCCAGTCAATGAAGAAGACACACCTGCACAGGTGGAAATGGAGGCTGAAGATGCAACTGATGTGTTCCATCAGCAGACAGGAAGTGTCTATTAAAAGGGAAGCTGCTTCTTTACTCCAGAACCCTGTTCCTGCAGACCAAGAACACATTCTCAACTAGAAAAACTGCAATTTGGTTCCACCACATCCTTATCCTACAGTATAGTTTTCTGTATTCAATACTGAAATATATATGTATATTTAAAGACTATATACAAATTCTATATGTTTTTCTATATGTAAAGAAGCATTTGCAAAGTCTCCTTGGGGGAATTGTGAGAAAGGGGGAAAATTCAACTTTCCCATTTGGAGAATTCCTGATATTCTCATAAGCAGTAGATACAACCGAATCAACTGGCCAAGCCCTCAATTTTGGGGCTTATCCCTACAAAGGATAGGCTAAGCCTACTTAAAATTAGATCTAAGAGTCACCCCCAGAGAACCTCTTTTGTTGCTCAGATGTGACCTATCTCTCTTCCGGCCAACACGGCAAGCAAACTCACTCCCCTCCCCCTCTGTATGTGGAACATGACTCTTCCTGTTCCTGGTGTATGGACACAAGCATTATGGTTGTTTTTTCTTAATTACTAAGTGGCCAATGGTGTTTTAATTAATATCAATGGAGATAGGATGGAGAACAATACTGGATCTGTGAAAATATCCCCTTTCTCCATTAGTGGCATTTTCACTGAACTCTTATCTTAATATCCCATTAAATTATTTTGCTTTCACTGTTTAACAAAAATCAACAATGTAAAAAATCCTTGCACACCTTGTTCAATTGGAGCATTTTAATGTTTTTCACATATCATTGTAAAACCAAGGATGATTTTATCACTTTTTTGTATGTAGCTGTTAAATGTAGGGTGATCTGTCTTTTTATATATATATATATACTTTTTTTCTTATTGACAAAACAAAACATAGAAACACAAACATTCTTAACATATGAACATTCCATATTTGGTGTACGATCAATGGCTCACAATATCATCACATAGTTGTATATTCATCACCATGATCACTTCTCAGAACACTTGCATCGCTCCAGAAAAAGAAACAAAAAAACTCAAGCATACCATACCTCCTACTCCTCCCTCTCACCAACCACTAGTATATCCATCTACCCAATTTATTTTAACCTTTATTCTCCCACTTTTTCCTATATCCCTTAGTACTCCCTTTCATTGATCACTAGTATTTCAATCTACTCAATTTATTTTAATCCTTTCCCCCTATTATTTATTTATTTTTAATCCATATTTTTTACTCATCTGTCCATACCATAGATAAAAGGAGCATCAGACACAAGGTTTTCACAATCACAGTCACATTTCAAAACCTATATAATTATAGAATTATCTTCAAGAAACATGGCTACTGGTACACAGCTCTACAGTTCAAGCACTTCCCTCTAGACTCCAATACACCATAAACTAAAAAGGGGATATCTACATAATGCTAAGAATAACCTCCAGGATAATCTCTAGACTCTGTTTGAAATCTCTCAGCCACTGACACTTTATTTTGTCTCATTTGTCTCTTCCCCCTTTCAGTCAAAAAGGTTTTCTCAATCCCTTGATGCTGAGTCCCAGCTCATTCTAGGATTTCTGACCCATGTTGCCAGGGAGCTTTACACCCCTGGGAGTCACATTCCACATGGAGAGGGGGAGGGCAGTGAGTTTGCTTGTCGTGTTGGCTGAAAGGGAGATAGTTCACATCTGAGCAACAAAAGAGGTTCTCTGGGGGTGACTCTTAGGTCTAATTTTAAGTAGGCTTAGCCTATCCTTTGCAGGGATAAGCCCCAAAATTGAGGGCTTGGCCAATTGATTTGGTTGTATCTACTGCTTTTGAGAATATCAGGAATTCTCCAAATGGGGAAGCTGAATTTTCCCCCTTTCTCACCATTCCCCCAAGGGGACTTTGCAAATGCTTCTTCATTCACTCTGGGATATATCGGGGCATCACACTGGACAAACCGACAAAATCTCATGCCCTATTTAAGGTTCCATGTACTTATGGTGATCAATTAACTTATCCATATAAGTTCTATTAGGAAATGCACTACTCAAAATATAAATTTTGTATCAAATAAACATTTTTTGCATTAGTCTCACACAGAAGTTGAAGTTTTTAAATAAGAAAGACCATCTATTTTCAACACCCTGCAATATTGACATTCCTCTGTTCCTCCTCATGCAAAAACATTTTTTAATTTGTATATTTAGTCACTATCATTGTATACTCCAGGCATTCCTAGATTATACCACCTCAGTCTTTATCCTCTATCTTTCCTTCTAGTTTCAGATCTGCCCCCAGCTCTCCTCCATCACTCTCACATTCAGCTTCATTCAGTGTACTTGCATTATTGTGCTACAGTCAGGTAGTATTGTGCTATCCATTTCTGAATTTTTGCAATCAGTCCTCTTACGCAATCTGTATCCCTTCAGCTCCAATTACACAATCTCTATCCTATTTCTATCTCCTGATGACCTCTGTTCTTAACTGAAATTCTCCAAGTTCATTCATTAATGTTAGTTCATATCAGCAAGATCATACAGTATTTGTCCTTTTGTTTCTGGCTAATCTCACTCAGCATAATGTCCTCAAGGTCCATCCACATTGTTACATATTTCATGACTTTATTCTGTCTTACAGCTGCATAATATTCCATCGTATGTATATACCACAGCTTGTATAGTGATTCGTCTGCTGATGAACAGCCCAGTATTTGGGCTGTTTCCATCTCTTGGCAATTGTAAATAATGCTACTATAAACGTTGATATGCAAATGTCCATTTGTGTCCTTGCCCCCATGTCCTCTAAGTAGATACCTAGCAATGGCGTTGCCAGATCATATGGCAATTCTATACTCAGCTTCCTGAGGAACCGCCAAACTGCCTTCCACAGTGGTTCTACCATTTGACATTCCCACCGACAGTGGATAAGTGTGCCTCTTTCTCCACATCCTCTCTAGCACTATTTGTATTCTGCTTCTGTTTTTGTTTTTTTTATATATATACTGGTCATTCTGGTAGGTGTGAGATGATATATCATTGTGGTTTTGATTTGCATTTCCCTAATAGCCAGGGAAGTTGAGTATCTTTTCATGTGCACTTCAGCCATATGTATTTCCTCTTCTGAGAAGTGTCTGGTCATGTCTTTTGCCCAGTTTGTAATTGGGTTGTTTGTCTTTTTGTTGTTGAGTTGAATAATCTCTTTATATGTTCTGGATACTAGACGCTTATCTGATATGTTGTTTCCAAATATTGTCTCAGATTGTGTAGGCTGCCTTTTTACTTTCTTGACAAAGTTCTTTGATGCGCAAAAGTGTTTAATTTTGAGGAGTTACCATTTATCTATTTCTTTCTTCAGTGCTCGTGCTTTGGGTGTAATATCTAGGAAACCACCTCCTATTACAGGTTTTATAAGATATTTCCCTACATTTTCTTCTAAAAGTTTTTTTGTCTTCGATCTAATGTTTAGGTCTTTGATCCATTTTGAGTTAATTTTTCTATAGGTTGTGAAATATGGGTCCTCTTTCATTCTTTTGCATGTGGATATCCAGTTCTCTAGGCACAATTTATTGAAGAGACTGTTCAGGTGAGTTGGCTTGACTGCCTTATCCAAGGTCCATAGATGAGAGGGTCTATATCTGAACACTCT
Organism: Myrmecophaga tridactyla; assembly: GCA_004026745.1. Lineage (NCBI taxonomy): Eukaryota > Metazoa > Chordata > Mammalia > Pilosa > Myrmecophagidae > Myrmecophaga > Myrmecophaga tridactyla. Next base: position 2,421 of record PVIY010022921.1, on the reverse strand, counting down.
ATTCGATTCCATTGGTCAGTATATCTATCATTATGCCAGTACCATGATGTTTTGACCACTGTAGCTTTACAATATGCCTTACACTCAGGTAGTGTATTCATGCCGACTTCATTTTTCTTTCTCAGGATATTTTTAGCTATTTGGGGCACCTGCCTTTCCAGATAAATTTTGTCATTGGTTTTTCTATTTCTGCCAAGTAAGTTTTTGAGATTTTAATTGGTATTGCATTGAATCTATAAATCAATTTAGATAGAATTGACATCTTAACTATATTTAGTCTTCCAATCCATGAACACAGTATGCCCTTCCATTTACTTAGGTCTTCTTGATTTCTTTTAGCAATTTCTTGTGGTTCTCTTTGTATAGGTCTTTTGTATCCTTAGTTAAATTTATTCCTACATATTTGATTCTTTTGATTGCAATTTAAGTGGAATTTTTTCTTGATTTTCCCCTCAGATTGCTCATTACTAGTGTCTAGAAACAATATAGATTTTTGAGTGTTGATTGTGTAACCTGCCACTTTGTTGTACTCATTTATTAGCTCTAGTAGTTTTGCTGTGGATTTTTCGGGGTTTTCAACATACAGTATCATATCATCTGGAAACAGTGAGAGTTTTATTTCTTTCTTTCCAATTTTGATGCCTTATATTTCTTTTTCTTGTCTAATTGCTCAGGTAGAACAGCAGAGTGTCCTCTTGCCAGTTGAGAGTCTCAGGTCTAACTGCTTGCATACAGTTTTTACCATATCTTTACACCGTAGTGGCTGGATTCCAATTAGCTTATGTGACCAAGCCCAGGTGGTCCTTGGGAAACTAGCTAGGGACCGAGAGGAACTTCCTGGGTCTGAGATAACTTTATCAAAGTACGTCTCCTTCTGAGAGGACAGCCAGTCCTCCCAGCTGGTCCTCGGGGAGCAGGCTAGGGACCCAGGAGAGATTCCTGGGTCTGAGATAACTTTATCAAAGTACATCTCCTTCTGAGAGGACAGCCAGTCCTCCGAGCTGGCGTGCACATTGCAGCTGTCATCACCAGGGTCACGCAATGGCAACATTGGCTGAGCAGAACAGACTCTGCAAATTTAGTTTTCCCTCCCAGCAGTCTTCCCACCACAGCACACGGTGTGGGTTAGCAGCATTGGACGCTCTTAGCTATGTATTCAGGAGGGATCAGGAGTCCTTCTTCTCAAAGAACCAGTGTGTGGGTTTCAAATATTATGTATTCAGAAAAGCCATGTTTCTGAATGTTTTAACCCTGATTCAAAATGATGGGAGCAGCCATTCCATTTAATATGATTCAATATTTAGGCCAGAAATGTGAGATGGTCTCCACGGAGATGTGGCACCCAATTGTGGGTGTGACCTCTTAACTGGATGAAATGTGACCACCCATTCCAGGCAGGTCTTGATTAGTTTACTGGAATCCTTCAAAAGAGAAAACATTTTTGGAGAAAGTTCAAAGCAGAGCAGATGCAGATGCTTGGAGAACAGTTGCTTCAGAACTGACAGAGCCAAATGAGACCCAGCCATTCCGAGATGCAGGACCCAGCAGACGTCGCCATGTGCCTTCCCATGAGATGCTCAGCAACCCAGAACCCAGAGTTGTGTCCTGGAGGAGCTAAGTGAAGACCCACAGACACCCACTGAGGAACCCCCACAGGAGCAGAGGCTGAAGGCAACAGAGCCCAGGAACTAGGGACCAGCAGATGCCAGCCACGTGACTGCCCAGCAGGCAGAAGTGTTCCAGATGGCATCAGCCTTTCTTGAGTGAAGGTCATCTCATGTTGGTGCCTTAATTTGGACAGTCTCATGGTCTTGGAACTGTAAACTTGCAACTGAATAAATCCCCATTATAAAAGCTGTCCCATTTCTGATGTACTGCATTCCGCAGCTTAACAAATGAAAACACCTAGAAGTAGAGAATTCCACCAAAGGTTGGACAAGTCTCCGGTGACAGTATGGACAAGTACACAGTGCCAAGCAGCCTCTTGCAAAAATTCACACTTGAAAAGTTAATTTCCCTAATGGTTGCTTGGCTCCTACACGTCAGTAAGGAAACTCCCACATTGTAGGAAAATTGCCCAAGTGATATGAGCACTAAATGCACAGAAAAGCCGAAGCAAATGACTCTACAAATATGAAAAGACTACCAGTCTTACTTTCAATAACAGAATGCAAAATAGTGAGGTGAAGCTTTTTACCCTTTACACCGACAAATAAAACAAATACAATTATCGTGGTAGTGCTGACTGACAGCATTTTAGGAATTGTGTTAGTTTGTTGTGGCTGCTGTAACAAATGAGTACAAGCCTGGGTGTTAACAAGCAAAGGGATTGTATTTTCTCACACTTCTGGAGACAGGTCAGAAATCACCACAGGCTGGAATCAGGTGGGGCAAGGGGCACCCTCCAGGGCCTCAGAGAGA
>PVIY010022920.1:0-40091 GCA_004026745.1 Myrmecophaga tridactyla | reverse complement strand
CCATCACCGCAACAAGAGGGTGCCTTGAGCCAGCCAGGTGCTCAGTTTTTATTAAGTTACCCAGACACTTCCCACTCCATGAAAATCTGGCCGGGTTTCACACGAGTATCTGCAGCAGTTGCAAGAAGTTTAGGCGTTTAGACATGGCAAACACAGGGAAAAGCATTACTTCTGCCCTCCAGCGTCCGTTCATGATATTTTTCTTCCCTTTGCATGGAGACTGTAAATGTCTATTTCTTGTTTTATTCCTCCATCTGCTGGTGACAGCTTAGAACATCTTTCTCACCCAATTCTCTCCTGGAAGTCAGTAGCTCATGTCCTATTCCAAGTTGTGCCTTTTTTTTAGAAAACAAAACCCTGAATGAAAGCTTTCCCCCTGCCCTCAAAAGACTTGTCCCTTCAAGTGTAGCCTTTCCTCATAATCCTGTTATGTGTGAATCACAGATCTCGCCCCGAATTTCTCCAGCACCTCCGAGCAGAAGAATCACTCAGTGTCACTTGTCTCAGAATACTCTGGGAATCTGTATTTTTTAAGAGTGCTTGCAGCTGCTTCTTGCATCGAGCTGAGATTAGACTGCAGTCTCGTCTGTTCCTTTCATCCCACAAACGAGATCTTAGGACTTGGGTGTCCTAGGAGACTCTATCACTCTCCATCCCCCGCTCCCCCCCCCAAAAAAAACCACACCCAACTATGAATAGAAAACAATATGCCTGCTGTATAAATGCAGTTTTAAAACAAGACCCTAAAGGCAACCATATCGCACTACTCCCCTGCACCCCCTCTTGTTTAGAAACTATTGAACCACCACTGGACTTAAGCAGGAATATATCTAGTCAGCATGGGTTCCCTTTCCCAACTTGGCAAGTGACTGTCCTATTTTACACTGTTCCCAGTGGTTTTGTTTGGCTTGGTTTTTCCCTCGTTGAGAAAATTAGCATCTGTTGAGGACGTCTACCCCAGGGCCTTGTGCCAGCGCACAAGGGCTACCTCAGTGGCATTACCTGCAACTTTGCTGAAATGCAAATTATTAGGTCCCACGCGGGACCTGCCGCGCACACTCCCGGGGGGCGGGGCCAATCGTGTTCCCGCCAGCTCTGCCGGGGATGCGGATGCAGGGGTCGCAGACGGCTCCCTGGCGCATGCGCAGGCGTCCCCTCGCCACAGCTGTTGACTTGGAAACTTAAATTTTTGGGTAAACGGCCACCTGGCACCCTGGCCTTGGAACGTTTTATTTTCTTGGAGGGTAGACTGCAAATCTCATTTCTAGAGTTGATGGGTGAAATAGCTTCTAAATCTAAGGGCCAGCCAAGGATCAGGTCCGCTTGGCACGGAGGGTGGCCCAAAGCCCACTGGTCACCCTTTCACGGTTCCCTGGGGTGCCTGCGGGGCCTTGGAAAGAACCATTTGGATCCCCCAGGCCAGCGGTCCACTGCTCACAGGGCGTGGGGGCGGGGCTCGCCAGGTCCCCGAGCCCCGCCCCTTCCCGCGCAAAACCGCCACCGTCCTCGAGGCCCCCAATCAAGACGCAGCGCGCGCCCGCGTCCCACCGTTAGGCGGGAGCACCACGTGCGCTCGGTACACCTCGCTACTTTGGCCGTGGTGTCCATCCGCCCAGGAAAAAGAGGGCCGTGTCCACTGCACCCGGCGCGGAAGACCCTGCCTCCCTCGCGGGATAGAGCCCCAGGGCGAAGGCGAGGTGGTCGGCAGCAGCGCGGTTCTGCAGGGCTACGGAGGGCCCGGGATCATCGCGGGGTTGTGTGCAGGGCGCCCAGTCCCGGCGCGGAGGGATCTCGGAGGCCCAATAACCGTTGGGGCGACTGTTATCGCCGCGGAGCGCGAGGTTGCGAGGCGCAGGACGGAGTGGGGGCTGCGGGGCTGCGAGGTGAGGACCGCGGGGGCTGCGGGGTGAGGGCCGCAGGGCGTTGGGACTGCCGGGTGAGGTCTGTGAGGGCCGCGGGGCGACGGCGGAGGGCCGCGTGGGGAGGGCCGCGGGGCGACGGCCGGGGGCCGCGTGGTGAGGGTCGCGGGGCTGTGGGGCGAAGTCTGTGAGGGCCGCGGGGTGACGGCCGGGGCCGCGGGCCGAGGTGTGAGCGGCCGGGGAGCGCGCGCAGCAAAGCCCCGGGACCGGGTCGCGACAGCAGCCCCGGCGGTGGGTCGGTTACCCGCGCTCCCTCGAGTTCGCGGCTTCTTCGGCCCCTGGACGGCCCAGCGGGGCTTTTGTGGCCCAGACGCGGCCCCAGCCACCCGGGCGATGGAGTAAGGAAGATTTTTTAAAATCCTGTGTTTTATAGGCCAGAGGTTGAGCAAGGAAACGGGGCAAGCAGGCGGTATGATGAATGCCAGGGTGGGAAAAGGGGGTTCGGGTTGACGTTTCCGGGGGCGGCCGCGGCCTTGCTGCCTGGGGGTCGAGGGTCGCAGGGGAGCGCGCGGAAGACGGCGCACCGCGCGTCTGTGCGCCCGGGGGATGCCGCGCATTTCACTTAGTGTTGCATTTTGTTTCTAAATGGTTGAAGGTGGTTTGGGCATGAAAATAAAAGATTATTTCTACGAGTGTGATCAGCGGAAGCATAAACTTATTTCCGTATCAGGGGATGACTCCATAATAGATGGACCAAACTGGGATCCTTCTGAAATGGAACGGGGCGGGGGGAGCACCAGTGCTTACTATGTGAACACAGCCGAAAACCAGAACTGTGGGGCCATCGCCCCCAAGGTGTGCTTGATGATCTGAATGGGCATTCTCACCCTGCGGCGTCCTCAGAATCACCTGGGGGCGGCTAAAACCCACAGTGCTGGCCTCCCCCGGATTTTGCTACTCAGGGCTGGCAAAAGGATGCTCATTATTTGCATTCCTAACAAGTTCCAGGTGCTGCTGCTGCAGCCAGCGACCGCATTTTGAGAACTGCACTATTTTTTTTTTTATTTAAACACTTTTTATTGTAAAATACAACATAAATAGAAAAAAATAATATATTTCAAGGTATATTGTAACAAGTACTTACAGAACAGATTTCAAAGTTTGGGACAGGTTATAGTTCCACAGTTTCAGGTTTTTCCTCCAAGACATTAGAGAGGACAGAAATATCAGTACATTGACTCAGCAGTCATGCTCATTTGTTAAATCTTCTCTGTTATACGCCTTCTCTTTAAATAACATACATACCTAAAAGCAGTATATTTCAAAGTACATCACAACAAAGAGTTGTAGAACAGATTGGTGTATTTAGGTATGAATTACAATTCCACAATATTAGGGTTTTTTTTTTTTTTATTTCTAGCTGCTCAAATGTGCTGGAGGCTAAAAGAAATATCAGTAAAATGATTCAGCTCTCATTTGTTAAACTCAGCCTTCTCTGTATAACTCCATTATCACATCTGATCTTTCCCACACTCTGTAGGGGTGTATGGGCTATGCCCATTCTATTTTTTTTTTATTGTATAGTATAACACATATACAAAGCAAAGAAGTAAGAAAGCAATAGTTTTCAAAGCACTTTTTAACAGGTGGTTACAGGACAGATCCTAGAGCTTGTCATGGGCTACAATACAATCCTCTCATATTTTTCTTTCTAGCTGATCTAGAGCATAGGAGGCTAGTGGGCTTAAATACATTTTTGTCATCACAATCGACTTTTTTTCTTTCTTTGTGAACAATAACATATATACAAAAAAGCTATAAATTTCCAAGCACAGTACCACAATTAGTTGTAGAACATAGTTCAGACTTTGACATGGGTTACAATTTCACTATTTTAGATTTTTACTTCTAGTGGCTCTAAAATACTGGAGAGTAAAAGAGTTATCAATTTAATGATTTAGCACTCATATTCATTTGTTAAGTCCTGTTTTCTATGTGTAATTCTATCATCACCTTTGATCTTTCCATATCTCTTTCTGGGGTTGTTTGGGCTATGGCCATTCTAAATTTTTTATATTGGAAGGGTCTGTCACTAATATGGGTAGGGAGATGGAACTAGCTGATGTTCTGGAGAGGCTGGGCTAAGTTTCAGGACTTATCTGGACCAGGGACCTATCTGGAGGTTCTAGGTTTCTGGAAAGTTACTCTAGTACTTGGAACCCTTGTGGAATCTTATATATTGCCCTAGGTGTTCTTTAGGATTGGCTGGAATGTCCTGGTTGGGGGTTGGCAGGTTGTGATATGTAGTAAGGTCTACCTGAAGCTTGCATAAGAGTAACCTCCAGAGTAGCCTCTTGATTCTATTTGAACTCTTTATGCCACTGATACTTTATTAATCATACTTCTTTTCCCCCCTTTTGGTGAGGATGGAATTGTTGATACCACGGTGCTAGGTCTGGATTAATCCCTGAGAGTCCTCTCCCACGTCGCCAGGGAGACTTTCACGGCTGGATGTCATGTCCCACGTAAGGGGGAGGGCAATGATCTCACTTGCAGAATTGGGCTTAGAGAGACTGAGGCCACATCTGAGCAACACAAGAGGTCCTCCAGAAGTAACTCTTAGGCATCCCTATAGGTAGGCTAAGCTTCTCCGCTACCTACATAAACTTCGCCAGAGTAAACCTCATGATCGAGGGCATGGCCTATTGATTTGGGTATCCCTAAGGTTTGACACAGTATCAGGGGATTCCCTGATGGTAAGGTTTAATAGTTCCTTAGACTTTCTCCCCTCCCTCAGGGGACTTTGCCAATACTTTTTGATTATCTCCTTAATATGTCCTAAGATGTTTCCAGGCATTACAGTATTCTGTGCAGGATAAAAGGACCTCTTTCTCATTCTGTGCTGCCTGTGTTTCTACTGTTCAAATGAGCTATACAGAGAGATTGAATTAGATTATGCACTACAGAAAATTTCAGTTCCATACCAAATAAACCTTTCTTCCATTGGTCTCAAAGAGTATGTGTGGTTCTAAAATACAGACACTGTCTTCCTTAACTCTATGTTCTGAATTACTTTTACCCCAACCTGTTCGGCTTCGTTCTCTTCTCTAAATGTCAGGTTATATATATGAAGCAGCCTCTCAAAATCCAGAAATAATAATCACCAGTCCGGACTTAATGTGCCTGCTCTAAAAGTTTACACTCTAGGCCCCTATTTTCTTATAAGCATTTTCTAAAGTGGACCATACCATTGTTGTTTTTTGTTTCTGGCTTATTTTGTCTCACCATATGTCCCACATGTTCATTCACATTGTTGCATGCCTCACAACGTTGTTCCTTTTTGTAGAGCACAACCTTCGTTCATATGTATGCATCATTGTTAGCCATTCTGCCTCTCAGTGAAGGATATGATATCAGTGCATCCTTCAGCCACCTGCATTCATCGCGCTTCAGTTAGAGGGCCAAAAGTCCACAGTCCATCAGCATTCTCAATTTTAGATAATTTCATTGTTCCCAAGAGACAGAAAAACAATAAACACACCTTCATCAAATAGGAAATCTAAACCTCCCCTTAACTCTTGTCCCTCCCCCCATTATTTACCTCTGCTGTTGCTGTGGTAGTGCTGGTTTCCTTTTGAACATAGCTTTATAGCATGCAATAGCAGTTTTCCCCTGTACCCTGGACTTAAACACTCTTTGTACAAGAAGCATATGTTTGAAGTAATTCTTACAAGAACTCGTTCATATTTCTAGTATAAGTCAGTGTGATACATAGGTCTGTACAGTCCCTTTCAATTTTGTTCATCTTCAATACAGTAATATTACCTCTAGACCAACTAGAGAATCACCTTCGCTCCTGTCTATTCCCTTACCTTGGAGTTCAGCCTCATTAGCTAATGGTTCGCCCATGTCTAGCTTCTATGTATCTCTGAGTCCCCTGTATTCTGTGTTATAAGCCTCTGATTATACCTTTATGATATTCGTTTTTCTCTCTTTGTATTCTTTAAATTTCCTTTAGTGGTACTCTTCAATTCTGTGCCCTCCTCCAGACCTCCCTCTCCTGTCTTTTTTTTTTTTTTTTTTTTTTTTTCAGGCAGCCGAACTCCTTTTAGTATTTCTTGTAGAGTTGGTCTCTTGCTGACAAATTCTTACAGGGCTTCTTTGTCTGTGAAAACTTTAATCCCTCCCTCAGTTTTGAAGGACAATTTGGCTGGGTACAGAATTCTTGGCTGGAAGTCTTTCTCTTTCAGGGTTTTGAATATATCATATCACTGCCTTCTTGCTTCCAGGGTGCTAGTTGAGTAGACTGAACTCAGTCTTATTTGATTTCCCTTGTATGTCGTAGATTGTTTTTTTCTTGTTGCTTTCAGGATTTTCTGCTTCTATTGAACATTTGACAGACTGGTTAGTATGTGCCTTGGGGAAGGCCTATTTGGATTTATTCTGTTTGGAGTTCATTGGGCTTCTTTGACTTGTATACTTATATCCTTTATGAGGGTTGGGAAGTTTTCCCCCATTATATTCTCAACTACTCTTCTTAGCCCTTTACGCCTCTCTTCTCCTTCTGGGATACCAATGATGCGTTTATTTGGGCACTTTGTTTTGTCTGTCATTTCCGAGTTCCCATTTAATTTTTTCCATCTTTTTTGCCATTTGCTGTTTTAAGTCTTCAAAGTCAATTATCCTGTCCTCTATATCACTTATTCTTCTCTCTCTTCAAATCTGGTGTTGTGTACCTCTGGAATGTTTTTTATTTGATCAACAGGGTCTTTAATCTCTGTGATTTGTGCTATTTTTTTAATTCTTTCATATTCCTCTTTGTGCTCTTCTCCTGTCTTCTTGATCTCTTTTATGGCTATCCCACTTATTTCCTTAAGTAGAGTTGTATGAACATCTTTGATTAGTTGTTCCAGTGTCTTTGTCTCCTCTGATGTTTTAATTTGGTCATTAGGCAGGGCTATCTCTGTCTGTACTGTGATATGCTTAGTCTTCTGCTGTCTTCATTGCATGGAAGTATCTTGATTGATTTACTTTGGGAGTTGATTTCTTTCAGTAGTCTAAGGCCTTGTGTTTGCAGGATGGTTGTACAGCAGGGAGCAGGGCATGGGGTGGAGCACTCAGTATGGTGATTTGTTTCAGGGCAGGTGTAGGTGCAGGTTGGGGATGTTACACTCATGCTTGTGAACGTGGGCGCCCAGCAGCCAGGGAGGCTGTGGGTGTGCAGGTGCACCAGTCTGGGGGCGTAACCCTGGTGTGCACTAGTCTGAGGCACAGGGCCCTTTGTGCGCGTGTGTAGAGCTGTGGCAGCAGATGGGCATTACCCCCTTGTAGATTGGGGGCAGCTGTGACCCGGGTGCACAGGTCGGCACTTTATCAGAGCTGGGAAGTGTGGCTGAGGGCTGTGTACATGCGTGGGTCTAGGACTGTTCCTAGTCTGACATTCCCGTCCGTGCACACGCATGGGCTGCACGGCTCTGCACTTCCACACCAGGCTCCAGCTTTCTGCCTCTCAGTTCCTCGGTCTCTGCAACCAGCGCTGCCCCATGTGGTACAGAAGGCTCTCCCGAATTGCCACCTCAGTCGCCCTCTTGTCCTTTCTCTAACTTTTCTGTGGACAAGAACTGCACTGTTTAAAAAGTATTCCCTATTGGAGATGGCAGTTCATCGTATGATTTTTTTTTTAAATGTAATTCATAGTATTGTTGCTGGGACACCAAGCTCTGGGTTGCCAAGCTCTAGGCTTCATGCTGGGCGGTAAATGAGGATTTAGCCTCTTAGACTGAAGGAGCTCTTAAGTGTGCACAGAAGCAAGCCAGGGAAACCACTTCCCATGAAGCATGGTAACTGCTGGAATACAGGTGGAAATGTAGCTTTGTAGAAGAGGATGAAAGAGATGGCACTTAAGCTGGTCCTGAAAAGATAAACTGGGTTCTTCTCATTTAGGAAGGAGGGCAAGGCACGTTAGGGAAAGGGATGCCATGATATAATGCAAATTACGGAATTTCTTGTGGCTGGTGACTGAAACAAACACTTGCTGAAGCTTAAAGCAGAGGTCTCTGGATTTAATTCTGTGCACCATCAAAATGCCCACTGTGAAACTTAACTATACATGTATAGCTGTTATCATGATGTATATACTTATAAAATGAACAAAATAGTTTAAAGTGAAATTAAAAATTATGATATTCCGGCCTCATTGGTTTATCTTTGCACGGTTTTGGAAATTCTTGATTTAGGGTCAGATTGTAGGGGATGATATGTGTTGAGCTAATATGTTTGCTTTTAACTGTGTAAAACAAATAGGGGTCAAAGAGGTCTTTAAAATTGGAGAATGACATGAATTAGATTTGCCCTCTTAGAAGATCACCAGAGACCGAAGAATTTTAGAAGCTGTTGAAATTTTAAGAAAAGATATGGTAGCCTGATTTAAATCAGAGTGCCCTGAAAGGGAAATGTCATATCCTGTCCCTCTAAACCTTCAGTAGGTCTTCACACTGTGGTGTGGGCGTTTCCTTCTTGCCTGGAAGACTCCGTGCCACCTACTTTCCAATTTGTAATCCTTGTACACCTCAGCTTTGAGTGTCAGCTGCCTTAGAGGCAGGCTTCTTTGGTATGTCTATTTTTTGTTACGATTGTTCTGCTTATTTCCTTCACTGCACGTTTTTTAGTGTGTAATTATGATTGTATCTGCCTTTTCCAAGAGGCCTAATAGTTGAGGCATTGACACCATGTGCCTGGTGCTTTGTATGTGTGTTTTCCTTTGACCCTCACAGCTGCCCTCTGTGGTAGGCTGTTAGCTCCATTTTACAAATGAAGACCTGAGTCATGGGTCAAATAGCTTATGGCCGTTTACCTAAAATGTGAAGGAACTGGTTTCCAGGAGACCTCTACCCTGAGTAATCTACTGGTGCTGGGTCCTGCCACATCCTGTGTGTGCGTGTAGGGTGGGGGAATGGGTTAAGGGGTAACCTTTCAGACATTCATGCCTAATAGAGTTTGGCTTGCTGTAGGCACTTACTAACATGATGTTTTTGAAGAGATGGAGAGAATTGGTGGAACGATGCAAGAGCAATAAAGGAATAGTTTAGAGAGAAACAGCTCGGTCATTTGCTTTCCAGACAGTGGACGGTGATGCCACTAATAAAGAATGGAATTATGGGAGACAAATGGTGGGTAAATACTAGCGTTGATGATTAGGTTTAAGCTGCCCATGGAACTGTGGGAAGATGAGGAGGAGGCAGTAGGCAGGGCCTGGGGTCATCCTAGATCATAAATTCCATGTAAAAGAAAGGACCACTCACTAACACCCCGATTCTCCTAACAGGATTTCCTTCTGAGGTCTGTTTAGTATATATAGTTGAACTGAAAAACTAAATTGTGGGCCCCACTGCCTGGCCTGGTGCCAGGAACGTCGTCCCAACGAACTGTCTGCATGTTCAGAGAAATTGGGATGATATGGAGTTGCTCAAGAGTTTGTTTTGGGTTCTTTATTAAGTTTCGAGGTCATTGTGGGGAAATATCAAATGCAGTCATGAGCATTGAGCCCCATCTCCTCTGTTCCTTCAGGGAGAAGATGACGGGGCGCGCCAGAGCACGGGCAAGAGGTCGGGCTCGTGGTCAGGAGTCGGCACAGCACGTGGGCATTGTCACAGTAAGTTCCTCCCAGGTGCCAGCTCTGGAAGAGAGCTTTGAGAAACTAAGAACCTGCTGAATGGTTATCGATTTAGTCCATTGAAAATAAATTAAAATTGTGTCTTATGAAGGAGATAGGAACTTAGCAGAAGATAATGTCCTATTTCCTGAGTAGATTAGAAGTTTTTCAAAGTTCTTGGCTTGAACAAATTTTTTAATAAAAATAAAATATTTGATTACCAATTGAGATCGGTGTTGTTGAAGACCTGAAACTTACTTAAGACTATTTGCCCTGATACAGAGTCAGCAACCTGGTTATATTCTGCCTAGACCTCAGCAGCCGCCCACAGAGGGGGAGCTGGTTGGCCGCGGACGGCAGCGAGCTGTAGGAGCAGTGGCCAAATCACAAGGTGAAGGGTGGGTGAAAGGGCTTTCACGTGTGTGTGTGTGTGTGTGTGTGTGTGTGTGTGACCTGGGATAGCAGCGAGTGTACAGACCCTAGGTATGGGGTCTGCAGCAACCCTTTAAGCTACAGCAGGCATCCTCAGACTGTGCCAGCCTGCTAGAAGACTGCTGGAGGACTTCCTTGCTCCCTGGAAATGAAAAGAGCACATCAAAACCAGGGACCTACATTAATTCTTCCAAAGTGACTACTTAAACATACATTGGCTGGGTAGGCACTGAGACAACTTTAGGGCATGCTTGCCAACTTTAATGGTTTCATCATAAACTGGACCGACTTTTACGGTTGTAGCTTTGCTTTATAAACTGCACTTTCATGTATGTTAAATTGGTGAGTCCCACTTCTCAGAAGTGAAATCTGAGACCAAAGTTGTGACAACTGGTAGAGTCAGAATACCACTTCTGATTCCAAGAACTGTGCTTTTTCACTGCATTGTTGCAGAAGTGGATCATTTTGGGACTTGGTGTAAGATTGTGAGGATTAAAGAATGTCTGGGGTGACAGATGCAAGGCCCTATCTTGTCACCTTTCACTACTCTTGTGAGGGTTATATCTGAGGAGTAAATGCTATATTTTAGAAATTAATATGAAAAATTTAATAGATTTATTGTTAATGAGACTTTGTTTAGGACTTTGATTTTCATTCCTTAAAGGATGTGGATGCATTGAAGAGTTTTAAATAGAACAGTGGCAAGTCTGATTTGTGCTTTGAATAAATCAGTCTGGCAGCTGTTTAAGGTAGAATCAGTATAAGGTTTCCAATCTTATCCATTCTGAAATCTCTCACTTTTGTAGGCTGACTGTTTATCAAGCTTTAGCTAAATGTGATATTAGCAGTATTATTTATAAAAAGGAAAACAGACTTCGTTTTCTTTATTCAAGAAATTGCAATCTGTTTTTTTTTTTTTTTGCATGCAGAACAGAATTTTCTTTTAAAAAGTAAATTCAAAATTTTCAGGAAAAAATTGCAATTAGTCCTTTCTGACCTGTTATTCAGGCAGGATTCAGTATGTATAACCCCTGTTATTGCAGTTAGTTATTCACCCAAGGCAGTGACTTCTTTAACCAACTCCCTGGGGTAAAAAGTTATGCTGGTTTGAAATGATGTATGTCCCCTAGAAAAGCCATGTTTTAATCTAAATCCCATTTCATAAGGGTAGAATAATCCCTATTCAATACTATATGTTTGAATCTGTAATTAGATCTTCTCCCTAGAGATGTAACCTAATCAAGGGTGGTTGTTAAGCTGGATTAGGTGACAGCATGTCTCCACCCATTTAGGTGGGTCTTGATTAGTTTTTGAAATCCTATAAAAGAGGAAACATTTTGGAGAATAAAAGAGATTCAGTGAGAGCAGAGCAGAACGACATAGCCTCAAGAAGTAGAGTCCACCAGCCAGCAACCTTTGGAGATGAAGAAGGAAAATGCCTCCCAGGGAGCTTCACGAAACAGGAAGCCAGGAGAAGAAGCTAGCAGATGATGCTGTGTTCACCATGTGCCCTTCCAGCCGAGAGAGAAACCATGACCGTGTTCACCATGTGCCCTTCCAGATGAGAGAGAAACTGTGACTGTGTTCGCCATGTGCCTTCTCAATTGAGAGAGAAATCGTGAAGTTCATCGGCCTTCTTGAACCAAGGTATCCTTCCCCGGATGCCTTTGATTGGACATTTCTATAGACTTGTTTTAATTGGGACATTTTCTCAGCCTTAGAACTGTAAACTAGCAACTTACTAAATTCCCCTTTTAAAAGCCATTCCATTTCTGGTATATTACATTCCGGCAGCTAGCAAACTAGAACAAAAGTTCACTGAGGGAGACAAATATGAACAGTTAAATGACTTAAAATCAAGGAACACATGTCCCTGAGTTCTTGAATTATAGTCCAGTTGTCTGGATCTTTTCAGGAAGGACTGTATTTAGTGCTAGGTATAAAGAAATGACTTCTGCTTTGGTAAAGAGTTCCTGAGTTGTCCACAAATAACCGATGGGGTGTGATAAGTACACAGTAGGGGTGTGTGTGTCTTGTAAAGGAGCAGCTGAGTTTGCCTGGGCCCACTAGAGGAGGGCTTTTGGGAGGAAGCTCACATAAAGAAATTGTTCTTTGTGGGGATGCCAGCTGCCTGAAGCTCTGCAGCCTCTGGGCTGTCTTAATAGCAGCGCTGTGGAGGGCAGTGTCCTCATTGTTCATGTTTCAGGTTGCCTAGGGGTGTTGATTTCTTTTTCTTTTCTTTGTTTAAAGAACTCCAGATATCTGCTGGATTTCAGGAGTTATCATTGGCGGAGAGAGGAGGTCGTCGTAGAGATTTTCACGATCTTGGTGTAAATACAAGACAGAACCTGGACCATGTGAAAGAATCGAAAACAGGTAGGTTAATATGGAGAATCCACTTCCAGTCCACATAGGACAGTACTTGAAAATAAATGTTTCATGTATTTACTTGTATGCTGTGTTTGAGCAAGGATCGTGCGTCACTTACCATTTTCTTTCCCTTTTGGCTTTGATAAAATAGGTTATAGATGTCTTAAGGTGCACTGAAATGTTTTATTAAACATTCCATAGATCATTGAGTTTTCTTTGAAATTTTTTCTGCAAAGAGATTTGTTTGATTTGGTTGTGAATTACTTGGTCCATAGAGAATTTATTTCTAAATATACACTTTAGGCACTCACCTAAGAAGTGCTAGAGACTGTTCCCAGAGTCAGGTGACTGAGGACTTTTATGTTGTCCGCTGCTCTTAGCCTTTGTTTTACAAAACTGGCTGCATTATTATGGGAGGAAAAATTCCAAGGCAGAATGAAGCTGATATTTTGTTCATTGAATCTGACTGACTTTGACAGGTTCTTCAGGTATTATAGTGAGGTTAAGCACCAACCATTTTCGACTGACATCCCGTCCCCAGTGGGCCTTGTATCAATATCACATTGACTACAACCCACTGATGGAAGCCAGAAGACTCCGCTCGGCGCTTCTTTTTCAACACGAAGATTTAATCGGAAGGTGTCATGCTTTTGATGGAACGATACTATTTTTACCTAAAAGACTACAGCACAAGGTTATTTCACATGTCTGTATGAGGGCTGGGAGGGGGAGGATTTCTAGTTCAAAGCAGAACTGCTGCAATATGGGATAGTTACCATGGCTCTTAGAGAGACCCCAGGGGTCTCCTGTCTGATGTGATTTGTAAGAAACCCAAAGATCACTTCTGGCATTATTACTTCATTTTCGAATCTACCTGAGTAACTTCATGATTACAGATGAATTGGGATAAATATAAACTTAAACACTCCTTTCTTACAGCCATTCTTTTACTAAAATTCCATTAAAAATTTTCTGTACTTTTTTCAGTGTTACCTTACTAAACAGACATTGTATGATTGGACTTCGTTTTCTCTTGGCAATTAAAAATTTGGTTTTCTACACGCTGTCTCCTCAGGTTACGGAAGTGTTTAGTCAAACCCGAAACGGAGAGCACGTGAGGATAACAGTCACTTTAACAAACGAACTCCCACCTACCTCGCCAACTTGTTTGCAGTTCTATAACATTATATTCAGGAGGTGTGTTCGTGTTTTCTCAGCATTTTAAGGCACATTTCAAACAGACAGAAAATCCGAAAGAAGTATACAGTGAATACCTGTCTGTCTAGCACCTAGATTTTAGTAGTTTAAGATTATGGGGTTAATCTGTGTTGTAATTATTTTAAGATGTGATTTAGTTGCTTTAAACAGTTTTATGTCTTTAACTGCCCTGTTTGTGTTGTCATTGGATCTTTGAAATACTGTGTGAGTTTGTGTTAAGAACATCCCCACTCAGGAGTTTATTGTTAATTTTCTATATTCCTTCTCCCCATTTTTCTTCCCCACAACGAGTGCCTAGTCAGGAATGGGAACAGTTAAAATTAAGCCTGTTTGATTTGTTTCATCATGGGAGACATGACTACATGCTCTATAATTGACTTTCAATGTGGCCTACCATATTTTCTAAACTGCACATTAGGACCCGTGTGATGCAGAGATTTTTCTTTGGGTGAGAAGCAATCTGGCCTGAGGTCTAAACTGACATTTTGATGACTTGCATGACACTAATGAGACAAAATACTTGGATTTGTAACTTACCTTTAAGTTGGTCATAAGCTATCTCTGATGTAAGGACAAATCATTTTGTTAAAGAATTGTCCATAATTACTAATTGCTAGATTTATTTTTCTCTAAACAAGGGATTGACAAACTTTTTCTGTAAAATGCCAGACAGTAAATGTTTTAGGCTTTACCAACCATACTGTCTCTGTCACAACTACAAAACTCTGCTGTTAAAGCAAAAAAACTGCCAGAAACAGTATGCAAATAATGATGGCTGTGTTCCAATATGACTTTATTGATGGAAATTAAAATTTGAATAACCTTTATTTTATCTCCAAGTGTTTGAAAATGTGAAAACCATTCTTAGCTCATAGGCCATACAAACACAGCAGACATTCTGGGTTTGGCCTGGCTTGCAGGCCTGCACTAAAAATGTGCCATTCTGTTCGTAGTGTTAAAGATATTGACCAGTATTTGCTCCTGTTTAACTATTATGACTTTTTTATTTCTAGGCTTCTTAAGATCATGAATTTGCAACAAATTGGACGGAATTACTATAACCCAGGTGACCCAATTGATATTCCAAATCATAGGTTTGTATTAAATGGAAAATTTCATATTCATTAGGCTTAATCACAAACTTTGAAAGTAATGCTCTACATTAAAATCTTTACTAATGTGGCTGTTAATGGTACCCACCACACTAAGTGAATATTTAACTTTGCTTGAATAATAATGCATTCCAGAAGATTTGGGTTAAAAAAAAAAAATCACAATCGTCATCTGTCACTGGGGAAGCATAAATAGTTGTCCACCACTAAGTTTGGTGTGCTCTTACCTGATAGAATCCATCAGAAGCTAATGAGGATGATTTCTAACCTTCCTGTGGTGTGTTAAGACTGAAGCCCAACTGGTTTAGGTTTATTATAATAATTGTGGCACTTTGAATTACATTGGCAACTTTTTCATGTCGTAAGCCAGCATGTAGAAGGGCTTAATGAAGCTAGTCAGTATATTCATTTAAAATAGAACCTATTATAAAAAACAAGTGAATTGCTGAAGTTTTTAAAAAGGCAGGTTTCTTATCTGGAGCTACATAAAACCCAGGGATAAGTTAATTGACTCGATCAAAAGCTTTTTACTTTAGACCCAGCTAATAAAGGTGAAAAACACAAGTTGGTACAAGCAAAATATGTGTAGATCATTGTAGAGATTGCTTCATGAGTTCCATTTTATTTGACAGGTTGGTGATTTGGCCTGGCTTCACTACTTCTATTCTTCAGTATGAAAACAACATCATGCTGTGCACAGATGTCAGTCATAAAGTCCTTAGAAGTGAAACTGTTCTAGATTTCATGTTCAACTTATATCATCAAACTGAAGAACATAAATTTCAAGAACAAGTTTCTAAAGAACTAATAGGTTTAATAGTTCTTACCAAGTAAGAATGCTTCTTAAAATTAAAAATAATCATTCTGCTGTAGATCTGAAGATACTGTGATGATCTAGTCCCATAATGTAGGTAGGAAGTTGAGTTTTAAAGTGGAGTCCTGGGGAAGGTGTGAAAATGGAGAAGGCATCTTTTTCTAAGAACAGAGTTATTGAGAACATTTTCATCTGGAAGGGACAAATATCTAATGGTTTTTATCCTCTTTAGTTTTTATTTTATGCTTTAATTGTAATTTAGTTACTCACTTCCCTCATCCATCCCACACAGTTTTTAAGGAATTCTTTCCCTTCCTCTTTCTGTAACATTGTACTTTACTTGGTGATTTGAAACTTTGTTTTTAGAGCATATATAATTACTGTCTGGTTTTTCTTTTAATGTTACTCTTCACGCATGTCAATCACATATCAGTGACTCTGGATCATTCCACAGGTATAATAATAAAACATACAGAGTAGATGATATTGACTGGGACCAGAATCCAAAGAGTACCTTTAAGAAAGCAGATGGCTCTGAAGTCAGCTTCTTAGAATACTACAGGAAGGTATGAAGTTAAGACTGATTTTCTTTTTAACATGATGTATTTAGATCTTAGTAGAATTCTGGAATCTCTTCAGTAGAATTTTATGGCACTCTTCCATGTTTGGAACAAGTTCCTTTTAAAGTTGTTTGTAAATGTGTTTATTAGGTGTGTATGACCAACTTTAACCCTTATCAGATTATTGAAGCACTGCTTTTATTTTATATTGTTCGCATACTGAGAATTGCTCTGTCCTGGTTTGTGTGTTTTTTTGTTTGTTTGTTTTGTAACAGAATGAAAA
Organism: Myrmecophaga tridactyla; assembly: GCA_004026745.1. NCBI lineage: Eukaryota > Metazoa > Chordata > Mammalia > Pilosa > Myrmecophagidae > Myrmecophaga > Myrmecophaga tridactyla. The sequence goes on along the minus strand of PVIY010022920.1, from coordinate 23,792 downwards.
ATTGCATTGGAATTTAAGCATGTGGAGGACAAGTAGGTAGAAAAAGAGGTGGACAAAGTAGGAGTTGGCAGTTCACCTTCCTGTACTCAACTCTTTAACTTAACCTGGAGGTGGCTTCAGTCTCCTGAATACAGGCTAACACGTGTATTGCAATTTATATATTGACGAAAACCAGACAGGCTTGTTTAGTTCACGTTAATCAGCTTACTGGGTGATCTTCCAGCACTCGTTTTATAAAGGTTGTTCTATCTTTTTGCACGTAATCACCAAATGGAAAAGGCCACTGGAGGCAAATGGAACAGCTCCTAACTAGAATAGAACAGAATGTCTCTATAGGAGTACATGCTGCCACTGCTGTAATATTCAGAGATAAGCACATCTGGCCTCTGAAGTCTCAGAAGGTCACATTCTATTTGGTATGCTCTGTTAAAAGTATAGGAAAACTGGGTTCGTTCCCTGCTTCCTGCCCATGAAAAAACAATCAAACAAACAAAAAACAGTACAGGAAAACTATTTCTAGAAAACTATCAATTAAAATCCTAAGGTTTGTCCTTGAAGTACAAAAACTTAATCTCATTTTTCCTACTTTCAGTAGGATGATTCTTGTTTCTTCAAAGCTGGAAAATGCCCATTTTTTGTATGTTTATCATGTCAAAAGAATACATCTGATTTGTGACCTTGGAAATGCCTTTTTTTAACTAAAAAAATTTTTATTGTTATAATATATTCACATACCATGTAATCATCCGAAGTGTACAATCAATGTGGTTCACAGTATTGTCATATAGATGTGCATTTATCATCACAATTGACTTTTTTCTTTTTTATGAAACATAACATATATATTAAAAAACAATAAATTTCAAGGCACAGCACCACAATTAGTTTAGAACAGATTTCAGAGTTTGGTATGGGTTATAATTCCACCATTTTAGATTTTATTTTTAGCTGCTCTGAGGTATTGGAGATCAAAAGAAATATCAATATAATGATTCAGAAGTTAGACTCATTTGTTAAACCCTACTTTCTCTGTATAACTCCACATTACTCTCCCACTCTTTAGGAGTATTTGGGCTATGCCCGTTCAAACTTTTTCATGTTGGAAGGAGCTGTTGATAATATGGGGGAAGGGGATGGAACTAGTTGATGTCCTGGAGAGGCTGGGCTGGGTTTCAGGAATTATCTGAACCAGAGACCCATCTGGAGGTTGTAGGTTTCTGGAAGGTTACCCTAGTGCATGGAACGTTGGTAGGATCTTATATATTGCCCTAGGTGTTCTTTAGGATTGGCAGCACTGGTTTTGGTTGGGAGTTGGCAAGTTATGATGGTAGCAATGTTTAGTGAAACTTGCATAGAAATGACCTCCAGTATGTCCTCTTGACTCTGAACTCTCTCAGCCACTGATACCTTATTTGTTACACTTCTTTTCCGCCTTTTGGTCAGGTTGCCATTGTTGATCTAACAGTGCTAGGGCCAGGCTCGTCCCTGGGAGTCCTCTCCCACGCCACCAGGGAGACTTTCACCCATGGCTGTTATGTCCCACTTAGGGGGGAGGGCAGTGGTTTCAGCTGCAGAGTTGGGCTTAGAGAGAGAGCAACAAAAGGAAATGTCTTTTTGCTGATTATTTCTTTCACCTGCTCTACTATGAAAGAAAAATAACAGATGTCACTAGGGAGGCATGATCTCTGAGAAGTCTCCTTGAAGACTCATTCTGGGCAAAATGAAATCAAGCCAAGAGTTCTCTTGGTTTGGTGTCCAGTCTGTTTTCAATCTTAGCCCCTTAAATTCTCCAGCCCTGCCTGATCTGGTCTTCTCGGTGTCATAGACAATCATGAAAAGTGTATCTTTGCATTTCTCTCTGGCTTATTTCAATGATCACTGCCAAGGATTGGAGGGGCTGGTATATGTAAACAGCACCTATAAAGGTGACATTGGCTGAAAGTTTGATTTAAACATGAAGCGAGGTCACGGTTCTCCCAATCTCTGTTTAGTATTGAATCCTTGGTGTCACCTCATCCTATTGTCAATGGCTTGTTAAGCATGGATGCACTTGAAGGGCCTGCTTGAGCTTTAACTGTGCTTGTCCCTCGATGACCTCATCTTTGCCTGTGCTACAGATACAGAATGGTAATAATAGTGCCCAGATTTCCAGCTGTAGCCCAGATACCTCTCAGCTGAACTACTTCCTTGCATTTGAATGTCTCAGATGCCTCAGCTGGGGCCAAGAGTGAACATGTTACACGCCCAAGCCTGGGCCCCTCTGTTCCATGTTCCTGGGCCCAGTGACAGTGAGTGCCAGAGGAAGAAGGGTTTGGCTGTTTGTGCAGCTTCAGTGTTTAATTCATGGGCAGGCGAAATAATGAGTAATTCAGACATCTGTGATTCTTGCCCTTTGCTTTCAATAACTAATTACCTTATTGTAATATGAAATACCTTCATTTTTCTCATAAGTGACTATCATCTTCTGACTGTGTTGGTCTCTCTCTTTTTATTTTTAAATTCTTTTTGCTGGTTTCTTAGTATTCATTTCTGCTTTCTGGTCGATTTTCAAACTTATGCAAGTCTGATTTTACCATTCTACCCCAGACGATTAAGTGGTTTCGTTGTCCTTGTTAAGGTCATCAGTCTTTAGCCAGTGAGACCCTGATTGGGGTAGCCCTTCCTCCTTTTCCCTTACTGCCTCCCCCACCCCACCCCACCCCACCCCCACCCCAGGGCTTTTTCCTGCATTGTCCTCCATATGCAGCTCTGCATACTTGCCTCACACCATTGTGCTGTATGTCTCAACTCGTATGACTTCTGCCAGAAGATTTCTCTGACCACGAGGGATAACAGGTTTTAGGACATAAAATTAATCAAAAGGAAGTGGGGCTGAGAAACTTGAAAGAATCCAGACTTTCTTAGGACTTGCTAGTAGTTTACTAAACTTGTGGTTTTAGTAGTAAGCTATGGTGTGGGATTAAAATTGATGTCTAGACAACAGTTAGAGGGCAGGAGAGAGAAGAGCCTTTAGAGAGCTCCATGGGCTCCAAAGTGGAAAGGTTTAGCGGTAATGTAAACAGAACCAAAGGTGTCAGCCTTCTGATATAGGCAAAATGTAAACAGACTTGACAGGCTTTTCCTTTAGATCCTGAGGCGTCCTAACATTTTAGTATCAGGGGCTCTGCCATCAAGCTCTAGTGGTAAAAAAGGGTGAGAAGGGACACTTTCTGAGATGAATGCCATGCTCCTTCCTTGTCTGTGAGCCCAGGATGTAAGGAAGGTGACTGCTGTTGCTTTCTCTATTAGGGTTCTTATAGTTATGAAATAAGCCAGGTGGACACATGAAACAGAGGTCAGATAGGGGTGTTCTACTTGAACTTTTGTTTGAAATAAATGTATTTCTGGAAAGCTGGTAAAAGAGTTTAATGTTGGACAAAGTCAAAGACAGGCTACAATGATGTATCTTTAATTCATGAGGATAGGTGGCCAGGACCTTCCCAGGGCATGGGTACTCAGGGCAGGCAGGTGCCTCTCAGTCTGTTGTTGAGGATGAGACTAAAGAAATGGCCTTTTATATGTTCAGTGGAGATGGGCAGTATTTTTTCTTTTTTTTTTTTAGCAGCTGTAACTTAATGAAACAGGAAGCTGAAGGATGTTGGGGGATCTGGGAGGTGGTTGGAGAGAAGCTCTTGAAAACCGAGGGTGAGAAGCTGGAGTGCAGCAGCTCATGAGCGGTTGGATATGGGTCTAGAATGGTGGAACTGAATTGGAGGCCGGAGGGCCCACCCAGACCCTGCATCAGATTGTGAATCTTGACTCTTTTGTCTCTTGACAAGTTATGCAGCTTGCATTAGGCAGTGATGGCATGCAGCAGGTCTTAGGGGGAGGATATTAGTATAGCTTATTGAAAGCTGACTTCTTGAACGTGTTGGGAATTAAAAACTTTTCCTTAAGTTAAAAATGTTGTGCATTGTGGAAGCCATTTCTCTCCCCTACTTATCCTCCTAGGGAAGCTACTCTTGGGAGTAGCAGTTTTAGAGCGATGGTACTATTGTGAAGCCTTGGAGTCACTCAGGCTCCTCTTTTGAAATCAAGAGATGAAAAGTGAGAAGAGCCAGGACTGTGTCTAAACTTCAGGACTCAACCAGAGCCTTACTACCCTTTGACCAGCTGAGGTTTTAGGGGGAAAAGATGAGGTGCTCAGTACAGCCTATGAACCAGAACTTGTTTAGGGGATGAAAATGCATTTTAAAGACTACTTGGAAGCGATACCAGCCTTGATCTTGGTATCTGTTCTTATTTTTAAAAAAAAAATTCCCTACAAAACTACCTTTTTTTTTTGCCTGTTGATCTTACTAAAAACATTTGCTATGAATGATGATACTTTCTTCTCTTGAAAAGCAATATAACCAAGAAATCACTGACTTGAAGCAGCCGGTTCTAGTCAGCCAGCCTAAGAGGAGGCGAGGCCCTGGCGGCACCCTCCCAGGGCCAGCGATGCTGATCCCTGAGCTCTGCTACCTAACAGGTACCGTGGAGGTTTGTTTGCTTGTTGAGTGAAGCCACTGTTCTAGTTTAAGTTCCCATTCTGTCCTAGCAGGCGGTCAGCACTCCTTTATTCCCACTCCCCTCCTCCAATACAGCAAGCCTTGAAACTGCTCCCTCAGAATTTTCTTTGTTTACTCATCACTACCCTGCACTCCAAATATTATTTAAATTCAATTCTTGTTTCTTAACCATACACCTTTATGTGTTCTGTTTCGAGGTCTCACTGATAAAATGCGTAATGATTTTAACGTGATGAAAGACTTAGCTGTTCACACAAGATTAACTCCAGAACAAAGGCAGCGGGAAGTAGGAAGGCTCATTGATTATATCCACAAGTAAGTCATCAACATTCACTAGGTATGCTTTTGTAGTTTTGTTTGGTGTTTCAAATGAGACGGGTCCCTTGTTATTTGCAGTATTTGGGTGGGTTCTTCAGGTTTCTGGTGAGGCTACCATGTGTCAGGGAACAATGGTTCAACTTTATGTCCCCGTCTTTTCTAATTCTTCTAGAAAAAAGATGGTGGAAGAGGAGAAAGGTTTTTGGACAAACCATTTTCTGTCTTTGTTATTTCACAGAGTTTACTTCGAAGGACAGGTTTTGGGCATCAGAACTTTAAATTAGAGGATGTCATAAAGGGAAGTTTAGATGTGATAAAAGGGAAGTAGATTGTACTTGTGTGTGTTTCCTGACAGGTCCATTAAGATCTAAATCCTGAGAGAAATGTCGAAATTTATTATAGGGTGCTGTGGATATCTGTTTGCATATGCCTATTAGTTTTTGCTGTGTTTTCTTAAGTTTAGTGGTGTGTAAATATGTTAATTTACAGAGATGATAACGTTCAGAGGGAGCTCCGTGACTGGGGTTTGAGCTTTGACTCCAACTTACTGTCCTTCTCAGGAAGAATTTTGCAAACAGAAAAGATTCACCAAGGTGGAAAAACAGTAAGGCAGTTTTTACTGTTACCAAGTCAGATTTGGGTCAGATTCACAATAAAGAAAGTCAAAATAACCTAGTTACCTACTAGTGTAGTTTTCTTACCTTTTCTTTCTCCCTACCACCTCACCCTCAGCAAATGGGAGTCCCCCGAGGATTTCCAAAATGGAGAAACTCCAGGAAGGGTGAGGTAGAATCACTTGGAGAATGTGTAGACGGTATGCTGGCCCCTTGATAATCTGAAAGACTTAGCTAAACAGGGGCTGAATTATGTTTAATAACCTGAGTTACTTAACAACGAGGGCAGAGACTTCTGTCTGGGCTGGCATCCTGTCGGCACTGAGGTGACCCTATACGGAAGACTCCCAGTTTATTCAGCTTCATTTTTGCCTACACTATTTCTATGTGATGAGATATATCATATACTATGGTGCCTTTTATCTTCAGATAAGGAAAAGCAAGCATGCTAGAGAAAACTAACTTCAAGGGCCAAAAATGTTTAATATTTTTATAGAGAACGCTGTCCTTCCTGCCTTCTCAATGTTCATGAATAACATTCTGATCGTATAACTTAATATTTTAATTGCAGTAATTTTTATTATGCCCTGTAGTAATAGTACAACGTACCTCTGAGGGTTGTTGGGGAGGTGGGTAGATAGGGAATGTAAAAAGCCCCAGAATATTTTTTCTCTGATAAGTAGCACCAGCTTGCTGTATTTTGAATTTATGTTACTTTTCTGCCTTGCTTTCAGTATCTGACACCTTAGTGAAGTTAATTTTCAAAGCCTTATTTTTCTATCTTTAAAATAAGGACAAGAAACCCTAACCTTGTAAGATTCTAGAAAAGACTATAAAGAATGCAGCTAAAGCACTTAGGGGAATGCCTGGCACAAGTCAGCCCTGAAGCAGTAGCTATTAATAAGACTGTATTTGAAATACAGTTGGCATCATCCTGTGGATATATATGTTTTTAAATTTATTCTTCTTTCTCCCCTGAGAGCATTGTGTTTGTCATTATAATTCTGATTCAAGAATAGTACTCTTAAGGTTCATAATACGCCGTGGTAGAATTATTGAAGACTTTTTGGTTTTATCACTGAGGACTGACAATGGAACTTACAGTCTCTCTAAACTTTATTCTAGTTTGATTACAATCCACAGTTTGCAGACTGGTCAAAAGAAACAAGAGGTGCACCACTAATTAGTGTTAAGCCACTAGATAACTGGCTATTGATCTATACTCGAAGAAATTATGAAGCAGCCAATTCATTGATACAAAATCTATTTAAAGTTACACCAGCCATGGGCATACAAATGAAAAAAGCAATAATGTAAGTTTATCAAGTAATTTCTACTCTGAAAGTCGAGTCACTTGGAGGACTGGGGGAATGCAAAAATAAAAGTATTAAAAAGCAGTAACGAGACAGTCGTAAAGATGACATGGCTTCCTATAATGTAGCCAACCATAAATGTATTTTAGTAACTCAGAGGGTGGGAGAAAAGATCAAGTAGGATTATTTGCTCAAACATGTGCTTGAAACTAAATGATTGTCATATATATATAAGGGGCAACTTTTTTGTTTAATGGCTATTCTTAGTGTTTTGTATTTTATACAGAAATGTTTTTTTGTGTGCTATTATCTATAGGGAATATTGTTAATACATGTACTATTTTTCATTAACTTTTCTGAATGTCGGATTGTTTACTTTCATTTTAGGATTGAAGTGGATGATAGAACTGAAGCCTACTTAAGAGTCTTACAGCAAAAGGTTACATCTGATACCCAGATAGTAAGTAGCTGATGTGCCGGCAGTTCTCAGTGAAAGAGTTGTTTTTAAAGCTCATTTGTAAATCTTAGAAATTTGAGTTCAGTTTCCGAATTTTCTAATTAGGTTCCCAAACTAACCACAAAAGATGTATATTTTACTTCAGTAAGGTAGCTCAACAAACTGTGTAAATGATGAAGAAGGCTGGAGACGAAGCCATCTTAAAACGTCTGGCTGAAAGGTTTTAATTATTCAAAGTTAACCGTGTTTTCTTTTTAATTATTAAGGTTTATTATAGAAAAATATGGAGAAAAATGAAGGCACAAAAGTGAAAACCAAGTGCACATAGAATATATATGTGTTAAGGAGTGTGACTAAATAGACACTGCCTGGACAGTGTGGTGTAAGATTGGTGGAAGAGTGGAAGTCTATGGGCAGACTAGCCCTGCTCAAAACCTAGAAGTTTGTTAACTTCAGCATGTGCTCAGGTCACCTGGAGATGGAGCCACGTCCCTAAGCAGCTTCTTCCTTTTGTTTTTTCACCTTCTGATGTGTGTGTTCCCCATCCCAAAGGCCAGGTGCACCTCTGTGGGATCCCAGGACCCTGTGAAATGCGTGTGGCAGGTAGAGGGTTAGGAACTGGAGAAGGGAAAATTAAGTCAGGGCAGCCAAGTTTGATGGATGATTTGTATTTGTAATCTCACTTTTAGGTGTTTGGGTCCAGTTTTCATTCATTTGTTTGTTTTGGTCTAAAAGATCATCATTAACATGTTCGGTGTAAGCTGTGAAGTTTAGTCTCTAGATTCATGTCCTGGTTCTGCCATTTAGTGATCTTGGGCTAGTGTTTCTGCTTTTATTTCCTTATTTGAAGAAACTGGGTGATCATAATAACAGTAACAGTTTCTAGCCAGAGTGGTCTTCTGAAATTCCAATGAGCTTGTAAAGCTTGCCCCATTTCCTAAGAGCTTGGTAAATGTTAGCTGCTGCCACTACTGATGATGGCAGCCAGTTTCCCAGAGTCAGTCGGTTCATAACCTGACTCTTCATTTCTCGAATTCCAGTGAATCATTAGAATTACCATTTTAAAAAATAGTCATCCACTCATATAAACCAGAGCCTTTTTAGGTTGTCAGATACTTCCTGATTTCATTAATTCTGCCAGGTTCACTTTGGCCTCTAAATGTTTATAGGGATGTAACTTGGGCTTATTCGCAGCTGGAAGGCGTTAGGTTGTGCCACTCTTTCCTTTCCTACGCACCCCCATCATCTCCTTCCTCCCTCACTTTTCTACGTCTTACAAATGCTTTTGTCTGACAAAGGTTCTGACTTAGAGATGTAACTTGTTAGAGATTTCTCTAATGCCCCTTCCACCCCAAAATTCTGTCAACATTGATTTGGTCTTGCGTTTTTTCAGTGTTCTTTAATTTGTATCTAGAATGTACCCTTTATCAGCATGAGAAACAGTGGCTTAGTTGACTCCACATACCTTCCATAACATGGACTCAGGGTAGGTGAACTTAGGAGTTGGGCAAAACTTAACACATTTAGCACAGAATTTCTTTCGTAGTCTCTGCCCAAGAACTCTGCATTATGACCTCAAGATTTCCTATTCCATACTAGAAGAAAATGGGAGAGGAAGTTTGGGGACATTTCCTTCAAGAAGGTGGGACCACAGCTGGTTGGCAGAATTGAAGGCCATAGCTCCTGAAGAACTTTCTTTGCACGGTTCCCCTTCCTAGGCTTGCATAACCACTCCCTACTCTTGCCCCTTCAGCGCTTCTTGTGGTTTCTAGCTCTGAGGGAGAAAAAGGAGTCCTGTAGTGTTTATACTTTGCAAATAGTCCCTTTATTAAATTCCCATTAGATACTCCAGGTTGTATATTCCATTTATTTTGTCAGGACCCTGACTGGACCAAATCTCCAGGAGAAATATTTCAGATGTTCTTATTCCTAACAGAATTGGGCTTCCAGAAGAAGTCTAATGAGTTGACTATCACTGTTTTTACTCATCATTTTGTAACCTGAAAGTGTATGGTCCAGTAAATTCCTGCTACTGTTTATACCCATAGCAGAATATTGACACATATCTGCTAGGGGGACATGTAGTTGCAAGACAAGAGAGTGAGATTAAAGCTAAACGGGGAAATTACCTGTGATTATGGTGGAAGAGAAAGTAAAGTGAAATGGGAAAAATGATATGATTTGTGTGTGAATAATAATTCAGATATTTAACTGATTATCAGGAGTTTTGCTGCTTTAAAAACTAATTGAAAATTTATTTCTCTATACTGTTTATATGTAATGAAACCCACACAGAAATATTCTCAAGACAGTTACGAGTTGAGAGAAATTTAAGTGTTCTAAAGAATTTCCGCTGCACCCTTTAGCTCCTGAGAGTCCCAGTGATATTGTGGTGGCAAAGATAAATTTTATAAGAAAAACATCTGCATTACTTTAAACCTAAGAAATGAATTGGCCTCCTCTAATCTGTTCCTTTTTTTTTTTTCAAACCCTACATCCTATATCTAAACAAGCAGATTAATATTGCATTATTGTCTGTAATAATGGGGACACCCCAGGTGGGAAAATGATTTTGTTGGGGAATTCAGAGGATGATAATCTGGGAATACAAGATGGAGAACAATACAGTCATGCATTAAGGAGCTGGATTCAGCTCCAAAGGCTTAAGCCTGGATTCTCAGGGTGTGGACAAGGGGGTACCTTTTAAATCAGGCAGTCTGTTTTGTCCCTAAAATTGACCATGGACTTCCTAGGAAAGTTCATCTTTTGATCAGATTTTAAAGCCAGATGTTACAAGCTTAAAAGGCATGATCCTTTGTGAATTGTGAGTAAACTCAAACTGTGAGCATTTTGAGTTTATGCTCATTTGTCTACTTGTCAGTTATCACTAACCTGTCTTTCCCTACATTCTATCTCTAAATTATTCCAAGCTGGTAACGGAGCATATGTAACTAATTTCTCAAGATTAATTGGTATTCAATTTTGAGATAATTGTTTGCTTAACATGATTTCGTTCCTTTATTAGCATCTATCACTCAGTTGAATATAATGAGCAGTGTCTAAAAATTAATCGCACATGGGTCAGCTTTATGGCAGAAATGAATAGTAAAATAGATTGTGTTTGACATTTCTACCCAAAGGTAGGTTTGGTTTCTGATCCTCTCCCTTGAACTTAATCACCACCTCTTACTAATTCTTGGTAAGGGGGGCCTGTTGTTTGTTTTTAGGTTGTGTGTCTGTTGTCCAGTAACCGGAAGGACAAATACGATGCTATAAAAAAATACTTGTGCACAGACTGCCCTACTCCGAGTCAGTGCGTGGTAGCCCGGACTTTGGGCAAACAGCAGACGGTCATGGCCATTGCCACCAAGATCGCCCTTCAAATGAACTGCAAGATGGGGGGAGAGCTGTGGAGGGTTGATATGCCTGTAAGTTTGCTTTAACTTGGAGAAAAATATTTACTTGATATTTAAGAAAAATAGTTGTGCTTTTTAAATGTTGCTAATATTCTGTTTATCTAAAATTACAATATTTTTATTTAAGCTAAAGCTAGCGATGATAGTTGGTATTGATTGTTACCACGACACCACAGCTGGACGGAGGTCAATTGCAGGATTTGTTGCAAGCATCAATGAAGGGATGACCCGGTGAGTGAGACTTGGTAGCTGGGGATTAAATGGTCAGACCTCTTAGTCTGGGGTCATCACTTGGGCTGCTTAGGAGAGGAGGTAAGAGAAGAAGGGATTCTAGAATAAAGAGGGAAAGATGAGGCAGTGAAAACCAGAAGAGTTGTTTTGCTGTTCTATCTTCACATCTGGTTTTCTGCCTACATCCCTGCATGAAATAGGAATGTAATGAGAGCCGCTATGTAACTTAAAGTTCCCTAGTAGCCACGGTAAAAACTTAAAAAGAAGACAGTTGAAATTAAATACTTCAACCCAATATATCCAAAATACTATATTTTCAGCATATAATCAAACTTTAAGCTTAGTGATATTTTTCTCAGTTCAAACCAGCTCCATTACTAATGATCGCCACAGGTGTCCAGTGGAAACTTACTGGCTAGCACGTGCCTTTGTATCTTCAGTGGGCAGCAGTTTTCAGTTGTATTCTCACTGAACCCTCAGTTATAACACCACTGGGATGCAGCATTTAGGGTACTAAGATTTTTAGAAATGTTACACAAAAGAAGACATAAATACAGCACCTGGTATCTGGGGGAGGGAAGGATGTTTGTGGATTACATGAGTTGGTTTTTTGTTTTCACCTGCCAAATCCTCTATTAGAAACCCAGCAAAAAATTAGGGAAGAAAAATAATTAGTACTACCCTACCTTTTTAAAATTTCTCCAGTGGCCCTCATTCTGCCATCTTCGAATTTCATGGCAGTATTTGCTTGGGGTACATCTCATTAAATGTGACTATCCCTAAAACCTTCTGTGTTTAGTAATTTCTCTGGGCCACTGAAATACAATCTCATGGTTTCACATTGACTTTGTCTTGAAAAATTTCTTCAGTATATCAACTCTGTTGTATTTCAACATAGTAAAATTGTATCTCCAGTGCTTTTCTTGGAACAAAGGAAACTGTCAAGAATAGAAAAGAAAGTGGAGGCATGTGAATCTGTTTGTTTTACTGATGAATGTTTTCCAGGCTCTCTTAGAAAAATGAAATCTGTGATTACTGCTTTCTCATGGCCATAACAGTGAGAGTGTATGTCTCTGTATGTGTGGATATCAGCCCAGGAGGCATCGCTGGGTGTTATGGCTTAAATTTTATTTTCTCCCCGGCAGAGGGACTATAGTAAGGATTTATAATAAAAGAAAACTTTGTTCATGATGCCTATAAGGGATTTACAATATTTTGATACTTCTGTTTAAGGTTTCATAAAAGCATTTAGAGACTTTAGCAGTTATCTTTAAAGGAAGTTAGGGAAGACCATGAATTGACAAGTACAAAATAATTATCACAGAATAATTCAGAAAGGAAAACCTCTTGACAGTGATTCTTACCTTGGTCATGTTTTTCTCTGAATAGCTGGTTCTCTCGCTGTGTATTTCAAGATAGAGGACAAGAATTAGTAGATGGCCTCAAGGTCTGCTTACAAGGTGAGTTTTCTGGAATGTTTTCATTCTGGCCTCCAAAGCACAGTCTTCAAGAAATTAACCTAAGAGCTGTATTACTGGAAAATGTGCCTAGACTTTTGAAGAAACAAACCATTTCTATTCTGTGGTAATTTGTCTATAACTTTTCTGACTTTGTTCCAGCGGCTCTGAGAGCTTGGAATAGCTGCAATGAGTATATGCCCAGTCGCATCTTTGTGTACCGGGATGGCGTTGGAGATGGACAGCTGAAGACACTGGTTAACTATGAAGTGCCACAGTTTTTGGATTGCCTAAAATCTGTTGGTAGAGGTTACAAGTAAGCATGCAAATTGTAAAGCATCTTATTATAAAGTTATACTGAATCTTTGAAATCAGGGTAAAAAACTAGCATGAATGATATAATAGAGCCCGAGGGAATGGAAGGGGGAAGTTGAAAAGGTTTCCCCTGGGGCTTTTTCATAGTGGTGGGGAGAGCTGGGTACCAAGGACTGGAACAAAGGGATGACAAACTAAGACAAACCTTGACGCGTCCCGTCTGTCTGCTTTCCTCACCTGAGGCCTTGGCATGCAAGGAACCAGTCACTCCAGACCATCCTTGGGCATCTGCATTCCTCATGGCCTGGTTTACCATGAGTGCTTGTTTAATTTTTTTGTGAACATGACTGGACTCGTATTTGCTCAGCATGATGACTGGCAGGACTCCTCAGAGGACGTGGTTCTAGCTTTCTCCTTTTAGAAGAGACAGGTAACCAGGTATGGTGTGACCTGCACTTGAACACGATCATGCTTGTTCTCTTTTAAGCCCAGATTGGGTTTGCCTTCCCTTCCTCTCTTCTCCAGCAGACATGACTGTCAGGTTCATTTGCTAGCAGTGTATCCATCTCAAGGAAGCCATTTTAGTAAGTTACACTGTTTAACTTCTGATGTTTCTCAGTGTCAGGCTGTAAATCAGTTGCGATCAGAAACTTAGTACGTGGTTCTGTTAAGGGCTTGATGCATAATCTGGTAAAGATTTGATTTGTGACTCTGCTGTGCAGAGGAAACTCCCTCACAACTCACATACACGCTGTACCCCAGTAGGCATATGTGTTCCTTTTTAAGCAGAGTATACCAATGTCTGAATAATTCAGTGCCCTGAAAGTATGACTGACTAAATGTAGTTGCATTCATCATCATCTTTAAGCCCAAGACTAACAGTAATTGTGGTGAAGAAACGAGTGAATGCAAGATTTTTTGCTCAGTCTGGAGGAAGACTTCAAAATCCACTTCCTGGAACAGTTATTGACGTGGAAGTCACCAGGCCAGAATGGTAAGTTCTGTTTGGGAGAGGGTGACTTGTGTTCTGTGTACTTTAGCACATTTACAGATTTCTTCTTAGAAATACTAAATTCTCCAGCTAATACAATCTAATTACCAAAGCACATGGTTTCTTAATTTAGTGCCTGAAACTGTGAATATAAATTTCTGTGCAGTTTCTCTTTGGGGGAAGATGTTTTTTGCCTGCGATGTTAATTATATATGCAGAGGTTAAGAACTGCTGTAGGTTGCTTTTGCATTTTTTACATATATGACCTCATCCACAGATTCTTGTTTGCTAATCAGAACGTTTAGCCCTGTAATGCAGTAGTTTTCCAAAAGTCCAAAAGTTATCTGAGACACAGTTGTGGAGAAGAGTGGCGAATGAGTAAGCTGTAAGAGGGCACCTGCTCTGTCATGAGAAAGGAAGGTGCTAGTGAGACCTGGGGCACGCTGCTGGACATCAGCGTGATGGCCTCCGCACACCTGTAAGATCATGAAACTTGATTCACTTTTACTCAGTAAGTTCCTCAAAAACCGTTCTGGGAGAGGAGGAGGAAGTTGGGGACAGAATTGTACAGTGCAGTAAGCCAGGTTCATAATGATGGCTCATTAAGAACGTGGATTGTCAGGATGGTGTATTTTCTTCTATTCACGTTTGGAAGGTGACTTTCATCAAGATGAAGAGCTGGCTTAGGTGCGGGGATTATGTATGGGACAGTGCTTTCTTATATGAGCCTACATGGGGACAGAATACAGATTTAGTTCTCTTTATTCAGTTCTTGAATAATGGAAGAAACTCAGCCTTGGAAGACAAAATGACAAACATTTTAGCAGCAAATTCATCTCCTGCAGTTTCTCTTCAACTGTTCAGGGTCACCTCATGATACTTTTTAACACGATTGCTACTCTAATAGCTACCGATCAGATGTAGAGCTGACCTGCAGATGTCGCAGACTTAAACTATGTGGGTAAAATTCAAGTTGAATTATGAAGCCTGGAAAATTTCATTACTTTTAATGAAATGTTATTTAAAATTTAGCCACTGATGCTACTCAAACACTTGGAGAAGTCTGCTTTTAATGAATACTGGAATCATTTTTAATGATCAACCATTTAAATGTTAAATGCTTAAATTGGGAGCCAAGGTTTTGATTCTCCCTCTGTTGTGATTTCTCTGCTCCTTTCGGCAAGTTACTTAACATTTCTGCCCCTCTCATTCTTCAAAGAGATGTACAGTATGTTCTGATCAATCCTGATTTCATAATTTCGTTAGTTTTCATGGACATAACAAACTGGAGAGTTCATTTCCTTAGATTTTTACTAGGTAAAATTAGAATATCTCTGGATTGATGTTTCATTGGTATCAAGGAAGTGAACTAATGTTATATGCCTTCATATTTGTCCTACTTGCTTTTATTTTACCCTTTGGGTATTAAACTTGTTCTGTTGTATTCTTTGATATTCTCTGTTTCCCATTAAAGAACTGCTTTAAATCCTTAATGAATGAAATTAGATTAGTAGATCTTTGTTACCTAACAATGGGAACAGCAAGATAGGAAAACGTTTTGTGGTGAAATCCCGTTTTTGTAGTAACAGTCCTTAAAACTGGCCTTTATTCGACTCCCAGCCCCTGAGAGCTACTAACTTAGTGCGCCCCCTGCTCAGTATGGTGTCCCTCAGGAAGGTGGAGGCAGAGAACATGGAACCATTATTGTGTACAGAGCAGTTGTAGCTATAGCAGGTGTTTGAAGCATCAGTGAAAAATATCTAAGCTCTAAATAGTATTAGTATCTTAAACATCTTTACACGTGTTCCAAAACTAATCATGAATAGCTTGAACTTCAAAGAAGTCTATCACATCTTCAAGGGATTAGTTTGCATTAGTGTACAAAATCTCTTTACTCTGAGAAACTTGAATCATCCTGATTTTAGCTTTCAAAAAGATAAGCTTTATATGTATGTGTTTTGCAATTCCAGGTATGATTTTTTTATCGTGAGCCAGGCAGTGAGAAGTGGCAGTGTTTCTCCCACGCATTATAACGTCATCTATGACAGCAGTGGCCTGAAACCTGACCACATACAGCGGCTGACTTACAAGCTATGTCATGTATATTATAACTGGCCAGTAAGTATTTTTATCTGTCGGTATCTGTTCACATCAATGAGATTTACTTTTCCAAATGGAGTTATGTTTTAAAAAGATTTTGGTTAATACGGAGATTTACAATTTAGAGAAGCTAGATGTAGAGTAATAGAGCCTTTTTTTTCTCCTTCCACTAAAGGGTGTCATCCGTGTTCCTGCACCTTGCCAGTATGCTCACAAGCTGGCGTTCCTTGTGGGCCAGAGCATTCACAGAGAGCCAAACCTGTCCCTCTCAAACCGCCTCTACTACCTCTAACCGGCAGAAGAGAAGATGTCATAGCTGATTTCTTTTTGAAATTATAACTTGGGGGGTTTTTTTAAAGCATTTTTTTTTTTAACTGTTACCTTTCTAGATGAAACTCTGGAAGGGAATTAAGAGCTCTAGAGTCTATTTCTAACATTGCTATTAACTGAATTATTTTATGGGTAAAACTAAGATTTTTATATTTTATCTTGTTTGCCTCTCATAAGTATGCTGTGAGGATGTTTTCTGTTGGTTTTGATAAAATGTGGAGAAGGTACTTCCTATTATAAACTGGCACTCACACTATTTGGAAATAGGGTTGGCTGTTTATTTGGAAGTACTTTCAGGAATGAGCAAGTTCTGCTTGTAAGCATATATTAGCCTTACTTTTTGAAATAAGTATTTTGACTTTAAAGGAGAGAAAGGCATAAAGACCCTCACTACAATCATAAGTGGAGTTTTATTTAAGTATCTAATAATTTATATTTTAAAGAAAAAAGCTACCATTAAATAGCCTATACAAGGTATAGAAAGTGTGAGATTCATTTTTTTTTTTTAAATTATTTACATGGGTAGGTGGAATGGGGGGGTAAAAGAGATAGTTGAAAAGTTTTAAATTTCTGTCCAAAGAAACATTTTAAGGCTCTTAAACAGAAGAGGCAAGTAGTTGAGATTTATATTTTATTTATTTTGTTTTGCATCTGGGACATCATTCCATTCTTTACAAAATAAAATTGAAGCAACTGTTACCTTATTTCAATAACAGTGTGTAGTTCTGTTCTTACGGAATATTTTCTTTCCATTTAATATATATATTTTTAAACTGGAGAATACATTCAGTCAAAAGGATATCACTCCATTTAAGAAGGTAAATATGTGTCCCTGGAAAATTTTAATGTCAGAGTACTGTTCTGTTAGGAAATGGTGCCACCTGCAGTACGAATGGGCATCCAGAGCTTGTAAAGAGATGCAGCCCCGGCAGTCTGTGTTACTTACAAGCTGTGTACATTCAGGGATTTGCAGGAACTTTTAACAGGCTTGAAATAAAATGAATTTTATTTCAAAACATCTTTAGACATTGCATATAAATGTCATGAATCTTAAACATTTGTGAACTTACACAGGCCGCTGGAACTGCGGTTACTAGAGGGGCTGGTCATGGTAAGTGGCCTTATAGTAGTACCTCTTGGATTGAGCGTTAACGCACTATGAATGAAAACCTTTTTATTTTCCTTTTAGTTGTTGAGCTGATAACATTGTCCTGACCTATTAGCCCAGGTTCCTTAACCTATTTGATTCTAATGAACTCACTCATCCTTAAGTTAACCTTAGTTTACTTTGTAAAAGCACAGATTCTTAGGTCCCAAACCAGGCTGAAAATCAGAACATCAAGGGGGATCATCAGGTGATGTGTCTATTAAACACATTCCAAGGGATTTATCAGGGAATTTTGGCAGATACCAATTTAGAAGGTGTGTAGGGTCTAGTTGATCAAATGATTCTGGGAATCTGTCTTGCTTGGTTCTGCTTTCTTCTGCCTTGGTTTCAGTGAGAAAGCTGCCATTTAATAATGTGACTGAAGTGGCCGGCACAAAGTTTAGTCTTGGGCCTTTGCGTCCTCCCAGTGAAAAGAACGTGCCTTCTGTTGTGGGGTGCCCTGCTCTGGGGGGCTGGGCCTGCCTCCTGTGAGGCGTGGGTCCAGTAAGACCTGCCTTGAGCCATTGGGTAAGAGCAGCACTGTCTGGATGTTGGAATGGTTCCTCAAAGGGAAATTTGAGTGTTGCAGTCAAGATGGAGTGGACAGAAATACAGTGGGTGTCTACTCTGTTAAATGCAAACTGTTTTTGGATAAAAGTGGCCATTCCACTTGTCTCTGAAGAGGCAAGATGTACCCTGAGCAGATGTAAGGGAATACATGGCAGCATTCTCAAAGAAAGGAGCACAGGCTCTGACTAAACTCCAGGTCTCTTATAATGAAAGATGGGCACAGTATGAGCTGCCTGCTTGCCATCACCAAGTAGGTGTCTACTCAACAGTTTCTCAAACCCTTTAGTTTCACCTCCCTTATTCTCTTAAATTACTGAAGACTCCCTGAGAACTTTTTTAATGTGGGTTGTATCTATATTTACTATATGGGAAATCAAAACTTAAAAATAATCCCATATAAGCCCACGTTCCATCAACCCTCACAAAGTCATCATCACATGTCATGTAACCTCGGAAATATACCATTGTAAGTGCATGAAACAATGAGGCTGAGAAGGCAAGTAACTACAGAAAGTCTTGATTTCACAGAGCACCATAATAAGAGTCTCAAGGGATCCTCAAAGGTCCCATGCTACACTTGAGAACCTCTGGTTGAAGAGCTGCTCAAACTTGTCCAAGAACCACACCATGATTCCTGCTCAGACCTAGCTCAGCTCAGTAACCTAGAGTTCTGTTCATCCAGAGGTTTAAGCGAGGATCTTGGAAACCACTCTTGAATCCTCTCTAGGTCTCATAATCCACTGGATTCCTCTTTTTGGTTTCCCAGCTCCACCTTCAGAATTTCTGGTGCTCTGGTCTGAGCCACCATCATCTCACCTGAGTTGGTGAAGTAGCCTCTGGAGGAGCTATTCTTGCTTTTGTCTTTCTTCTCCCTCTCCAATCTGTTTTCCACAAAATAGCCACAGTAATCAGGTCCCAAC
Source organism: Myrmecophaga tridactyla (assembly GCA_004026745.1). Classification (NCBI taxonomy): domain Eukaryota; kingdom Metazoa; phylum Chordata; class Mammalia; order Pilosa; family Myrmecophagidae; genus Myrmecophaga; species Myrmecophaga tridactyla. The sequence goes on along the minus strand of PVIY010022920.1, from coordinate 5,063 downwards.
TCAGCTCAAAATCCTGATACGGCGTTCCATCTCTGAGAAAAATGTTGCAGCCTTTTGGTTGTTAGTATCTATATTATATCTGTATGCCTGCCCCAGGGCCTCTGCTCACGTTTCTGTCGTTGACATGTTCTGAGCTGTTTTAGGTCTTGACTGAAAACTCAGCTGCACAGGGAAGTGAGTTTTGCTATACCTCACACACACAAAAGATTTGTCCTTCCTGGTCTCCTTTCCCTCAAGGGGTTTTTAAAGCAGTTCTTTTTGGAGATAAAATCACAAACTATACAATCCGTCTCTAAGTGTAAAATCACTGTCTTCTAGTATATTCAGAGTTGTGCATTATCACAATTCTAAAACATTTTCAGCCACAGAGAGTTGGTATACAGTCCCACGTTTCATCCTTTGGCTTTCCTTCTACTGGCACGCATGACCCTAGACTTTCCTTTCAACCACAATCGCACCCACATACCATCACCATTAGTTATTACGCTGTTTTATGCTATCATCTGTTGATTTCCAAACATTTACAGCCAGCGTTATTATAAATTCTGTACAGATAAAGCATCTGCTCCCCGTTCTCTGCCTTCTGTCTTTTGACCAGTATTCTGGATATGTGCGCCACGAGTTTGCTAGTTATAGTTTGTATTGATGAGGCCATATGATATTTGTCCCGTTGTGTTTGAAATTTTACTCAGTGTCTTTCAGGTCAATCCATGTTGAAAATGCATCACGATTCCATTTCGTCTTAAAGCTGAATAATATATGTAAATAACACATTTTGTTTCTTCATCAGGTGATAGACAATGGGTGGTTTCTATCTTTTGGCAATTATAAATGATGCTGCTGTGAACATTGGTGTGCAAATGTCTGTTCACATCTCTGCCTTCAGTTCTGAGTATAGACCTTGTAGCCAGATGGCTGGATCATATAGTGCATCTATATTTAGTTTCCTGAGGAAGCACCAATCTCCCACAGCAGCTGTACCATTTCTCATTACCCGCAGCAGTGAATAAGTGTTCCACATCCTCTCCAGGACTTGTAGTTTTCTGTTTTTTTAATACTGCCCAGTCTGGTACGTATGAAGTAATATCTCATTGTAGTTTTGATTTGCATTTCTATAAAAGTAAGTGATGTTGAACATCTTTTCATGTGCTTTTTAGCCACTTGTATATCTTCTTTGGAAAAATATTATTCAGGTGTCTTGCCCATTTTTTTGATGGGGTTGTTTGTCTTTTTATCATTGAGTTGTAGGATCTCTTATATATCCTGGACACTAAATCTTTATTGGATATGTGGTTTCCAAATACTTTATCCCATTGAGTAGGGTGCACCTTCACCCCCATGACAGAATCCTTTGATAACTGGCTTTTCCAATTCTGTGTAGGCTGTTGGAATTTGTATTGGGATTGCTTTGAATTTGTAGGTCAATTTGGGTAGAATTTTGACATTAATATTTAGTCTTCTGATCCATGAATGCTGCAATGTCCTTCCATTTATTTAGATCTTCTTTGATTTCTCTTAGCACTACTTTGTAATTTTCTGAATACAGGTCATTTACATCCTTGGTTAATTTTATTCTTAGATATTTATTCTTTTAGTTTGTAGTGTAAATGGAGTTTTTTCCTGCTTTCCTCCTCAGATTGCTCATATCAAGTGTATAGAAACACTACTGATTTTTATTTGTCGATCTCATATCTCACAACTTTGATGAAATCATTTATTAGCTGTATCCTAGTACTTTTGATGTAGACTTTTGTTGAGGGGTGCTTTCTAGGTACTCGATCATATTATCTGCAGATGGTAAAAGTTTGATTTCCTTTCTGATTTGGATGCTACTTATTTATTTTTCTTGCAGAATTGCTCCAGATCGAACAATTTTGTGGTCACAGGGGCATGCTTGTCTCTTGTTCTTGATCTCAGTGGGAAAGCTATCTTTTACCACTGAATGTGATGTTAGCTTTGAGTTTTTAATATATACCTCACGCTGAGAAAGTTTCCTTCTATTCCTATTGTTCGAAGTGAAAAGGATACTGGATTTTGTCATGGGCCTTTTCTAAAGCAGTCAAGACACAGTGTGTTTCTTCTTTGATTTGCTAATGTGGTATGTTGAATTAATTGATTTTCTTGTGTTGACCCACCCTTGCATACTGTGGATAAAGCCCACTTGATCATTAAAATTCGTCTTTTAACGTGTAGTTGGATTTGGTTTGTAAGTATTGTTCTGAGGATTTTTGCCATCTATATTTATTACAGAGATTGGTCTGTAATTTTATTTTCTTGTATCTTTTTTTTTTTTTTAACATGGGCAGGCACCAGGAATCGAACCCAGGTCCTCGGGTCTTGTAGTATCTTTACCTGGCTTTGGTATTAGGATGATGTTGGCTTCATAGAATGAGTTGGGTAGCATGCCCATATCTTCAGTTTTTTTGGAAGAGAGTTTGAGCAGTATTGGTATTAATTCTTCTTGGAATGATTATTAGAATTTAGCTGTGAAGCCATCTGGTCCTGGGCTTTTCATTATTGGTAGTTTTTTGTTTTTTCAAAGAACAGGTTTTTTTGTTTTTTTGTTTTTTTTTTTTACATGGGCAGGCACCGGGAATCGAACCCAGGTCCTCTGGCATGGCAGGCAAGCATTCTTGCCTGCTGAGCCACCGTGGCCCAAAGAACATGTTTTTATTCACAATATGAAATTGACATGACATCCTGTTAGGATTGAATGAGGATAAATAATGCTGGTACATTTCTCCTATCCTTTTCAGAGGAAAATACTGCATGTAAGAGCTCTTTATGGACTAATTTCAGTAAAACCATTTTTGTGGTGTTTTTTTTTTTAAGTAAATGGCACTTAACATATATCTTTAAAGTGTGTTAAGTAGTTAGAAAGGCAAATATAAAATCTCTAATGATAAAATTGGCAGGTTTAGGATTATTTTGTGAAACATTAACAAATGTTGTTAAATTAATGCACGTTTTTCACTGTTAAGGCAATTCCTTGCTGTGGGTGTCACAATGATTAGCAAGTATCTTCTTAAGTAACAGATACTTGATTGAAAAAGATTGAATTGAGTTTTCTTTCCCAATTTTGTGGTCTTTTAGAACAGAAGCAAATGCCTTTGTCCTGTAAAAACAGAGAGGCAAATATTGTGCAATACAGTTGTAATCTTCAGACTACTAAATCAACAATTAAATGGGCCAATGAACTATTTTTAGGAATTTTTTTTGAATTTTTGAAATAGCAAGGCTTCCGAATAACTTCTCAAAATTGGCTTTCCATTTTAATACAGGATCTGAAAAACAACACATTTGATCTATGTTTTTGATCTGTGTTTTAGTAATTTCTTCTATCTGTTATATTTTGACTTTAATAAGGGTTAGAGTTGTGGTTTCAAACAATTTCTACATATAATGCACTTTAAAATGAGCTTTCATTTCACTAACTGAGGTTTTTGGGGTTTTTTTCCATTTATGTGCCTGTGGAAGGTAATTTGAGCATACATATACATAATGTATGTCTAAATGTGTATTTTAGTTTTTAAATTTTGTTTACCATTAGAACAGTTCTGTGAGGAACAGTGTGGACAGTTGGAAGCCCTTCTTTAAGCTGGGTACAATTCATTGAAGGATGTGATGAGGCTGTAATAAGTCTTTTCATCTTCTAATCCTGCGTGCCAGGTCTCATCACTACAGCTGCATGCACGGCCGCATCCTCAGCAGCACTGGCCTCTAGAATAACGTGTCAGAAACAGGTTGTTGTTGGTTGAGCATCCAATGCTGACTACTATCTTTCAGTGACGCTCACTCTCTACTTTGTGTCCAATCTTGATATTAAAGTGACAAGCTTTATATCAAGCTCAAGAATATCTGCCTCTGTAGAATGCCCAAGTAATGGTTTCTGTGTGTCTACACTTCCTAAAGAATAGATGACACAACTTCATTCCAGCCTCTCTCCATTTCTTGACTGCTGGAATTACATCTTCGAAGAACTCTGGTTTCATGCACCCACCTGTGAATGCCGCCCTATGGCCTTGCAGCTAGTTCGATGCCATGGTCTTTTGTTCCAGAGACATCTGACAGCACATGTTATCTACCACAGCTTCAGTCATCTGTTGCAGGTCATCTACCCCATTTCCAGAAACTGTGGGGATCAGAACAACCCCATCCAGGTGGGAATCCTCTTCAGCCTGTTTACTCAAATAATTGACATCCTGGTGGCCTGCCTTTTCTTCCCAGTGTGTCTACAGATACTCTTTAACATTTTCTTTTATGTAAGGAAGTGAAATGTCCTGAGCTTCTGATGGCCCAGCAAGGACCTTAGAGCTGGCAACTGTGCGTGAAGAAGAGGCTGCCTCTGTGGACCTGGAAGTGGGGAAAGAGGCCACACAGAATCCCAAAACTTGAGGGCTGTTCAGGACAGGAGGCCGAAACCATGAGGGCAGTGTTGGTAGGTTTTTTCTTTTTTACTCTTTTATTGTATAATATAACATACACAAAGCAAAAAAAGAAAAAGGCAATAGTTTTCAAAGGACCATTATATCAAGTAGTTACAGGACAGGTGACAGAATTTGTAATGGGCTACCATACGATCCTCTCAGATTTTTCCTTCTAGTTATCAAGACAATCAACTTTTTTTCTTTTTTGTGAAAAATAACATATATATAAAAAAGCAATAAATTTCAAAGCACAGCACCACAACTGTTTGGAACATATTTCAGAGTTTGTCATGGGTTACAATACCTCAATTTTAGGTTTTTACTTCTAGATTCTCTAAGATGCTGGAGACTAAAAGAGATATATCAATTTAATGATTCAGCAATTATATTCATATGTTAAATCCTATCTTCTCTTTATAACTCCACTATCACCTTTGGTATTTGGGCTGTGGCCATGTTGGAAGGGTCCGTCAGTAATATGAAATAGGGAAATGGAACTGTCTGATGTTCTGGAGAGGCAGGGCAAGGTTTCAGGACATATCTGGTCCAGGGACCCATCTGGAAGTTTTAGGTTTCTTGAAAGTTACTCTAGTGCGTGGAACGTTTGTAGAATCTTTTTTTTTTTTTTAATGTTAA
>PVIY010022919.1:0-40090 GCA_004026745.1 Myrmecophaga tridactyla | reverse complement strand
AGAAGCACATGAAGCTTGCAACTTTCCACCCTGCCCATTTTTGTAAAACTGCAGTCATCTTGGACCTTTTAAACACAAATTTTAAACTCAACCAAGCTGTGATAAGTGGAATGGTTACTGTTTATACTGTGGTATGTTTTTGATTACAGCAGACAATGCTTTCTTTTCCAGTCGTCTTTGAGAATAAAGGAAAAAAAAAACCTTCAGATGCAATGGTTTTGTGTAGCATCTTGTCTATCATGTTTTGTAAATACTGGAGAAGCTTTGACCAATTTGACTTAGAGATGGAATGTAACTTTGCTTACAAAATTGCTATTAAACTCCTGCTTAAGGTGTTCTAATTTTCTGTGAGCACACTAAAAGCGAAAAATAAATGTGAATAAAATGTACAAATTTGTTGTGTTTCTTTATGTTCTGGTAATATTGAGACTTACAGGTCAGTTAATTTTGAGGAATATCTTGCATGCATGCCATCAAGAGTAAATTTTCTTGTGGTTTTTGATCTAAAGTTTTCAAGCTCTGAATTTCATAATCAGTGTCATATTACATATAGGAAGCTCTTATAACATTCCATGTCAAATCTGTTACCATTTATCCTGTTTTCATTTGACAATTGAATATGATATTTTTATTGTAGTTATATAACATGTCAGATTAAGTCATTTAAGTCAAAATTGGTGTGACCCTAAGACTATTTCAATGCCTTATGTGAAAATTTCACAAAACTATATTTTCTTGTCATGCTGGTCCAAAAACTTTATACTTAGAGTCTTGAATCCAAACTGCACATGGATCATGAAAACTGGCCAAATGTGTTTCAAAAGTTGATTGTGTAGTACCTGCATCTGTAATTGCATAGATCTCGGCTAATTTCCGAATTACTGCTTAATGTGTTATACCCTAGTAAAACAAGTTTAAGTAAAGAGGTGATGGTGTTGAATGGAGGACGTTGTCAGTTTTGGAGCCTTTAGCATCTTTTGCTCAAAGGAAAAGATGCAGTTGGGAATAATACTTCTCTATATGATAATAATCCTTACTTACTAGTTTACCTGCTTTGCTGCTCATACCCCATATATAACTGGATATTTTTTTCCCATTGGGCTCTAAACTGAATTAGATTTTTAGATGGTTATCAATACCATCACTCCAGAATTGCAAAGAAAACTTGTGGGTGTGCACACCTGCTTTGCTAATTTTGAGGAGCAATATGCATTGTAGGGTTCATAGTAAGTCAGTGAACCACATTTGTAACAACCAAATACCAAATCTTAAACTCATTAGTTAACTAGCTTTTTGACATGTGCTTTTAATTGGATCATAAATAATGGTTCATCACCTCCTTACCGAACACCCTCTTCACAAAATCAAATTATGTCTGAAAGGGTGTATACTTTAAAAGGGCTTCTTGATCTTGGATATTTGAAAGTTAAAAGTCAAATTTGGTAACCAAAGGACTGCTTTAAGGGTCTTTCCCATCTTACCAACGTTTTCTCAAAACAGATCAATACCTAGTTCGCCAAGTACAGTGCCTGGTGTATAGTAGGACTAAGTAAAAGAATGGGTTTTTAAAAGTAACTCCCATAAAGTGAGTAGTCAAAAATACTGTGTAGCAAGCTACTATATATTGCTAGGTTTGTTCTTTTAACAGCTGGAATTTATTAAGATGCGTTATTTTGATTCTAATCACTGCCTAAAACACTTTGGGTGGTATTGTTGGAGTGGTGGGTTTTCCTCCAAGTGAATAAATGAAATTTGACATACATCTTTTCATCCAAAGTTTTGTACATCATGTTGTTTTTTAATGGAAAAATGTTAATATGGCTCTTTTGTATTACTAAAAAATAGCTTTGAGATTAAGGAAAATAAATAACTCTTGTACAGTTCAATATCGTCTAAATCTGTATTGGTAGTATGTAAATGGCGTTTGCTGTGGTTACAAAATACTTCTTCTGGATTCTACTAATAATTTTTTTTCCCCCTCTAATAACCATTTGATTGAATTCTGTTGCTTGGTAAAATAAAGTTTTACCAGTTGATATAATCAAGCCTGCTAAAGTAGGATTTCTTAAAAATTGTGTTTAAAAATGCACATTTTAGAAAAAAATTTGCAGTCATATATGCTTTAATATTAAACATAAAAGTTTTACTCAATTTAATGAATTAGGATTATGCTTTGCATTATACTTAGGATTTAAAATTATATCCATTGAAGGTGATTATGTGCTGGTAAGTCAATTACATGTTTTGATAGAACTTGACAGGTATATGAGAAACAATGTGATTCACATTTTCCCCTTCATGTGAATATAGTTAATAACCCCTTGCAATTAAGGTTCAGGTTTTGGGGGTTGGGGTGCTTTTTGCACAATATTTTTAGGTAGATCCTTAAATACCTGGTGGGTGGGGTGGAGGGTATAATTTAAAATAGCTCCAGTCAGCTTTGAAAATTTTAAAATTGGTTAAATAGCAAGACTGCTAGCTTTTAACTTACCTTTAATCATTGTGCAAATTGAGTGTTTTTCCTCTCTACTTCCCAGCTAAGTAAAAGTGCTTAAAGTAGGGTGTAGCAAACAAGAATTTTAAAATATTTTCAATCTGCAAATGTTCCTGTCCCTGCTGGGATTCAAGTTGGAGCTCTCCTTTAGATTATATCCGACGATGCTATTCTTAAAATGGAAAATAAATACTTTTGAAAGGTTAGTTCTGAGTTTCTACTTCACTTTATGATTTTTTGTGTTGAGAATTTTAAAAAATATTAGTTATACTTAGGTGTAGTTGACTAAAAGTGGATCTTTTTTCTATTTTATCTTTATTCTGGTAAAATGTCAATTACCGTTGCATTATAAAGAGAAAAAAACTTTCACTGTATTTGCACACACTTTTGTATTAAGTTGTAGGTTAGTTAAGGTGAAATTGAGATAATTTTTAGAATCAGAATTTATTCAGCCTAAATGGTACTTTGATGCAAAGGAAATACATTTCATGGTTTATAGCTATGGCTCATATTTAAGCAAAATGAAAAGGCCTCATTTGATCTGCCTAAAAAGTTGAGTGATAGGACTTGTCAAAAGTTATCTTTTCTCAAAGGATGACGAACATCATTTAGGGGAAAAAAAAAGCTATAGATAGTAGAATTTCTTGTGAAGAAGTTATAAAAATATTTTGAATTTTACAAACATCAACTAAATTAATGAATAAACTTTCAAGATCACCTCTGTTAGGGAAAATCCATGTTTAGGTGCATAGGTTACGTTTCATTCTTTTGCAAAAGAAGTCCTAATGCTTAATAGACTCATATTGGAAATGTGAATGAAACCCTTTTTACATTTTTGAATGCTCAAAGACAAAACATGTAAAGCTTCATATGATTTTGGGGTATAGTAAGTTCTATCTCCATGTTACAAATGAACAACTATTTAATTCCAAAATATGAGCATTCTATATAAGCATCGTGTTTATGTTCCCTTGACTGAAGCTGTATAAAGTTAAATACATAGCTAATTGACCTCATACGCCTTTAGAAATAAAAGGGGAGGGGAGATAAAAAAATTTTTTCTAGTGAAAATCCGATTTGAAAGATACAATTTACGAATTATAATGTCAGCTAAATTAATGTTTGCGTTGACTGTATTATGCTTAGTAATGATGTATTGTGTTAAAAACATGAAGTGAGAAGCACGATACTCAGCTGTCCATCAACAGTATTATTTTGCTTTCTCTGTGATAAGAGATAGTGGTCAGTGAAGGACTCATTGGAGGCAAAACCATCTTGATTATTGGTCATACTTTCTATACTATTCCTCTCCAATCCTTCCTCCAGCTCAAATTTTCAAAAAATGGGAACCCAACCACCCCAAAAGACCAATGTGGAAACGACAAAAGTGCTACTTCAGGAATTATTTGAAAGGATACTTAAAACTATGAAATTATTCTGAGATTATATGTCTATGTAGACACTATAATAAGAGGATAATTTCACAAAAAACAATCAAAATTCAAGGATGTCTACTTATAAAATGCAGGGCGTTCTGATAAAAATTTTACTTTCTCCAAAGACAATTTTATTTCTATTTCAGTGCATTCAAATTATTTTTTTAAACTGGTACACTTTCCTTATTTGATTTTTCAGCATTCTTAAAGATTACTTTGATTATCTTGGAAACTACTATAAAAGCATATAGATGATGGAGCAAACCGAAAAGTCTTAAACCCTGCAGGTTTTGATGCATTGCCATCTTGTCAAATAAGTATACTCATTTAATGAGCACTTAAATCTACATAATTAAACGTACTTGGATTAATTTTATTAAAATGGAAAAGTAGTGATACAACGGGGTATTTTATAACCTTGCCAAGAAATATAAAGAATGAATATTCATATTTTATGTCCCTGGAAAAGTGAAAAATTACTGATCCTGAAATACTCCTATCTACAGTTCTTCTCAGCTGCTCAGCATCAACTTAAAAACAAAAATCTGCCTCTGCATAAGATTTAGCAGCTGCAAAGTATATAAATATTGCAAATTTCTAGAAATCCTGATAGCCAATCCTAGTTCTAATGTTTTCATATGATTAGAGCATAAGACTTTTCTCAGGGCCACTTGTAAATGAAATATAAGAATATCTTGTCAAATGCTGTTACCACAACTCTCTTTTCTGGGGAATGGGAAAAGACAATAGGACTAGTCATCAGTTGGGAGTTCGATAAGTATAACAAATTCCAGTTGCATTTTTAAAGTCAGCATTAAATATTGCCTTCCTAACTTTAATAGGCAAATATACCTTAGGTTTGAAATGTGAGTTAAGAACTAGATACAGTTCTAAAATTCTGCGTTTAGGTAATTAGTGGGGTTTAAAAATGAGAAGAGTTTTTGACGAAGATTTACTATAAATTCTAAGCAATTCTTCAAAGCAAATCTCAGTTCAAATGACATGAACCTGCATTTTGGGGAAGCACTGTCCAACAGAAACATAATGCAAGCTCCATATGTAATTTTCTGAGATATTTAAGGTTTTATTTATATTTTTTATTGTGAAAAATAGCATATTCATAAAAGCAACAAATTTCAAAGCACACTGCAACGATTAGTTATAGAACAGACTTCAGATTTAGGTGTGGGCCACAGTTCCACAATTTTAGGTTTTTCATTCTAGTTGCTCCAAGACACCGGAGACGAAAAGAAATATCAATATAATGAATCAGCAGTCATACTCATTTGTTAAATCCTATCTTCTTTGTTATAACTGCACCTTCTCCTTTGAACTTTCTCCCAATCCTTAGGGCTATTTGGGCTATGCCCATACTAACTTTTTCATGTTGTAAGGGCCTGGCCCGTCTGGGTTTCAGGACTTATCTGGCCTAAGAACCTATCTGGAGGTTGTAGGTTTCTGGAAAGTAATCATAGCGCACAGAACCTTTGAATAATCTCAGATAGAGCTCTAGCTGTTCTTTAAGGTTGGCAGGAATGGTTTTGGTTGGGGCTTGGCAAACCATGATACATAGCAATATCTAGCTGAGGCTTGCATAAAAGTAGCATCCAGAATAGCCTCTCAAATCTTTGCATTCTCTCAGCCATTAATACCTTCTTTTGTTACAATTCTGTCCCCCTTTTGCTCAGGAAAGGCATTGCCGGTTCCATGGTCCCAGAGCCAGGCTCATCCCTAAGAGTTATATCCCATGTTGCCAGGGGGACTTTCACACCTGGATGTCATGTCCCATGTAGACAGGAGGATGATGCTTTTTCTTGTAGAGTTGGGCTTAGAGAGAGGCCACATCTGAACAACAAAAGAAGTTCTCTGGAAGTAACTCTTAGGCATAATATAGGTAAGCATAGCTTCTCTGCCACAAAAATAAGCTTCACAAGAGCAAGCCTCAAGATCAAGGGCTTGGCCTATTGACTTGGGAGTCCCTAATGTTTGAGATGGTATCCAAAGTTTCACTAATGGTAAACTTTAATCGTTCCATACTTTTTCTCCCATTCCTTATGGGACTTTGCCAATACTTTTTTTTTAATTCAATTTTTTTATTAATTAAAAAAATTCTTTTTAAAATATAACAAGTAAACACATTCTTAACATATGATCATTCCGTTCCACATATATAATCAGTAATTCGCAATATCATCACATGGTTGCATTCAACATGATGATCATTTCTTAGAACATTTGCATCCATTCAGAAAAAGAAATAAAAAGACAACAGAAAAAAATTCATACATACCATACCTCTTAACACTCCCTTTCATTGATCACTAGCATTTCAATCTACTAAATTTATTTTATTATTTTTTTAACTTTTTTTTATTGTATAGTATAACATATATACAAAGCAAAGAAATAAAAAGCAATAGTATTCAAAACACTCTTCAGCAAGTAGTTGCAGAACAGATGCCAGAGTTTGCCATGGGCTACCATACAATTCTCTCATATTTTTCCTTCTACCTGATCCAGAATATAGGCAGCTAGAGGCCTTAAATTTTTTTTTTATCATCACAATGAACTTTTTTTCTTTTTTTTTGTGAACAATAGCATATATACAAAAAAGCTATAAATTTCAAAGCATAGCACCACAATTAGTTGTAGAACATATTTAAGACTTTGACATAGGTTACAATTTCACAATTATAGGTTTTTACTTCTAGCTGCTCTAAAATACTGGAGACTAAGAGATACCAATTTAATGATTCAGCATTCATATTCATTTGTCATATTCTATCTTCTCTGTATGACTCCACCATCACCTTTGATCTTTCCATCCTTCTCCTTAGGGATGTTTCGGATATGGCAATTCGAAATTTGTCATATTCAAAGGGCCTGCCATTAACATAGGGTAAGAAGATGGAACTATCTGATGTTCTGGAAAGGCTGGGCTAGGTTTCAGGACTTATCTGGACCAGGGACACATCTGGAGGTTGTAGGTTAATAAATTTATTTTAACATTTGTTCCCCCTATTACTTATTTTTATGCCGTATGTTTTACTCATCTGTTGATAAGGTAGATAAAAGGAGCATCAGACACAAGGTTTTCACAATCACACAGTCACATTGTGAAAGCTGCATCATTATACAATCATCTTCAAGAAACATGGCTACTGGAACATAGCTCTACATTTTCAGGCAGTTCCCTCCAGCCTCTCCATTACATCTTCAATAACAAGGTAATATCTATTTAATGCATAAAAATAACCTCCAGGATAATGTCTTGACTCTGTTTGGAATCTCTCAGCCATTCACACGTTATTTTGTCTCATTTCTCTCTTCCCTCTTTTGGTCGAGAAGATTTTCTCAATCCCTTGATGCTGAGTCCCAGCTCATTCTAGGATTTCTGTCCCATGTTGCCAGGAAGGTCCACACACCTGGGAGTCATGTCCCATGTAGAAAGGGGGAGGGCAGTGAGGTTGCCTGTTGTGTTGTTTGCCAATACTTTTTGACTAACAGCTCAAGATACATTGGGATGTATCCGGGCATTACATTAAGCTATACAGAAGAATCACAAGCCTTCATTCCCATTCATGTGCTAGGTTGTTTAAATGTTCTATCTAGATAGTTTGAGTTAGATTATGTGCTACAGAAAATTTCGGTTTTGGGCCTCTTTTCCTTTGGTGTTATAGAGTAGGTGAAGTTCTAAAATACAAACAATGTCTTTCTTATCCCCGTATTCTGATTTACCTTAGTCCTGACCGGATCGATTTCATTCTTACCTCTAATTGAAGCTTGGTCTCGTTTTCAACTTCTTTCACAGCTGTTGTATGTAGCAACGCTGCCTTTCAGACCTGCAACTTGCAGAACTACTCTGAGTCTTAGGTGTCACACAGGTACCCAAAGTTCCAGGGAAATACATGGCTATACATATATGACCCAGCCTGTCAAAATCTAGAAATAACTCTGGACTAAATGTGGCTGCTATAAGAGCTTACAATCTAGGCCCTAATTTTCTTATTACATACGTAATTTTAAACTCTCAAGTAGCCATATTTAAAAGAAGTACAAAGGAACAAATGAAATTAAGTTTAATATTCTCTTATTTAATCTAGTTTCTCCAAAATATTATCATTTCAACATATAATCAATATACAATTATTAAGGAGATGCTTTTTAGTCTTTGTTTCTTACCAAGTCCAGTATATTTTAATACCAATTGCACCTTTCAGTTTGGACCAGCCACATATCAACTGCTTAATAGTTGTATGTAATTACCATATTGGCGAGTGTCAGGTCTAGAGAATAAGATTCTGAGAGTAGAAAAGTGATTAGAAATGTTGGGCTATGAATTGCAAAGTGTATCTTGTGTAATTAATTCCTTGAGTCTCAAGGCTTTAAGCTTTGAGCCAACATTGAAGTTATTTTCTTAATTTCAGATCAATTTGAATTTTCAGCATTTAATATGGCACAAATAATATCACAAATATATACAGTGAGACTGATGAAAACACTTTCACATGACTGCTTTTCCCCTTCCACCCGTGGCAAAAGAGACTGCTTTCTAGTTTAAAGACTTTATTATTGTGGCTGCTGCTGTTCTTGCTAATATATTACTTTAGGAAAAAACATAAATTTGAAAAGTAAGAAGGTTGAATCTTTCTCTCTTAATGTATTATTAAAAGGTTGAGAGGAAAAATCTCTGAAACATAAATAGGAAAAAATTCTGCCTAAAAATACTCTATATTGCTATGTCTGAATTTATAAAAATATGTTATATTTGAATTGTACTTTAGAAATTAGAGCATCAGTTCCCAAAATGTATTCTGTACAACACCTGTGCAACTGGTTGTTTCTTGAAGAAAAAAAAAATTATAAAAGAGAGAGAGGTGCTGGGTGCTAAGTGAGCGTAGGGAACACTGGAATATAAATAGTGCTTCTTTGGTGATTCACAGAGCACATCAGCACAGTACAGTTTCTGAAAAGTCCTGCACAAAAGAAACTTAATTTGATTAAATGCAGTACCCCTCACATTAATTTACCACAGAGCTCTTTTTTTTTTTATTCCAGTAACATGTTAAACATCCAGAAGTAGTGTTGGAAATGCTCACTTTCTCACTTTGTCTTCAAAGAGATCTCCAGTTTTTGAGATGATAAAACAGAGGTTAAAAAAAAAAGAAGTAATACCAAGATCATAAAGCTAATTAATGGCTGAATTTGGATTTGAACTCAAAATTTCAGACTAAGTCCTTTAATATCCCTAAAATGTTGTAATTCCCTTCATTCCCACCATGACCTTCATGCTCCATGTATTTTTGGTTTTTGTCTGTTGAAAATTCCACACACACACAATTAAGAGAACAGTAGAACAAACCATCATGTACTCATCACTTAGTCTCACAATCACCAACACAATATTAATTAATTTTATCCTTCCTCACTCCCCAACCGATCCTCCTGGATTATTTAGAAACAGATTCCAGACTATAAACATCTTTGTCTGTAAATATTTCAGACATACCTCTAAAAGATAAGGACTCAAAAAAAATTACCAAAATATCATAAGCATGCCTAAAAAGAAAGAAAGAGGATGGGGAAGGAGAGAGAAAAGGAGAAAGAAAGAAAATAAGAAAGGAAGGGAGGAAGGAAGAAAGATTTCTTTTTATCAAATATTGAGCCAATGTTCAAATTTCTCCAAAATTCAGATTATTATTCTTTATAATTTGTTTGAATCTGGATCAAATGCTAGTCATACATTGTAGTTGGTGAAATATCTCTTAAATTCTTTATCCATCTCTTTACATTTTTCCTTGTAATTTATTTGTACAAGAAACTGAGTTGTCTGTTCTATAGTTCCCACAATATGAATTTTGCTCATTGCACCACATGCAATCATTTAATTCATTCTTCTGTCCCTTTTATTTTAAATAAATTGACAAATAGATCTAGAAGCTTGATTAGATTCAACTTCAAATGAGTATACCATAGGTTATGGAATATACTTCTATCAAGAGGCACATAATATCTTCTTGTTTCTATTTTTTGATATTCAAGGTCATTGGTCTTTGCTAGGTCCATTCATTAATTCGGGGTTTCAAAGTAGTGTTATTCTAATTGTCTTTTCCTTTTATTTAGTTGCTCAGATACTACTAAAGCAAAACTTTCTTCCTCGACCATTTCATTGTCCTGACATTTCTTATTGGAAAGGCAGGATGAATTATGATTCTTTCAAAAGAAAGAATTGAGTGCTTTTTAGACTAATAAGTTGGTTCCCTCACATTCTCCAGAGGTGACCAACGATGGCTTTTATTTCTTTAGTATCATTATGAACTCATAGATTTAAACTTATTTGATGTGAGCAATATAAGTAATGTTCAAATTTACCTGTGGTATATTGCTTTTTTAAGTTGTTAGAAGAATTCAATAAATGAAAGCTTAAATTTTATTTAGATGCAACTTGAGAATGTACTAAAATATAAGTGGAATTCAATATGTATTTTACTCAAATGGAAATGTATTTACATATTTAAGTATTGGCCCATCCCTAAAATTTAGCTCATGTGGCAAGCATAGAAACCTTCCATTGTATCAGTTTCAATGAAATGAAAGGATTGCAATTTTATCTTACTCTCTAATTACTGCAGTATAGTCACATTTAAATGTCATCAAAATCTATAAACTTTATTTCATGTAGTAAGAAACATGTCTAGAAATTTAATAAGGAATATGAGGAGACGCAGCAGTTACTGGAGACATACATATTAGCATTTCATAATGCAGTGCTCAAAATAAGGTATGTTGGCACACAGGTATTAATCTAATTTCCTTAGCAAAAAATGGTAAACATTTTATCACGGAGTAGGGTCAGAGATTCTTGGCCATTTTTAAAAAGGATTATGCTCACTGCAAAGTTCAGAGACTCCTATGGTAGGGTTAATTGATAATTTTATATGAAGAAGTTTTGAGAAAGTTGAATTTAAGTGGCCAAAGACTATTACTCCTTTTTAAGCAACTTGTGTTCTTGAGAAATTGGTAAGCACTGGAAGAGACAATAGATAATCTAAAATAGATAACATTTTAATAGATTGAGAACACGGTGAAATTATAAAGAAAAAGGAGTTTATGGGCTTGGTCAGATCATATTATAAAATATTAGTTATTAATTAGACAAATTAACTATCTTAATGTCATTTTTCTTCAGGCTCTGAGGAACTATTTAGAGAACTGTCTTATTTTCATTTTCTTACATACTTCTTGATATTTTAAAAGTATAAGTTGCTGTCAAGAATTTCAGAACTTTTAAAATGAGAATTTTGATTTTAAATGTTTTTTTTTTAAATTTTTTGGTGCATAGCTTCTCAATTTATAAATTTCATGTAGTCTGGAAGTGAAATTTATAAGAACATCAATAATGAGTTTACTTAAAAAAAAAACCATTAATACTAGAGTTTCTTTTCCAAATATAATGAAAGATGTTATTCATATCGTTTGAGATATTATATATATTTTTAAAGCAGGTTTATTGAGATATATTCTTACACCAAATAGTCTACTAAAGTGCATACTCAGTGGCTTTTAGAATATTCACTGAGTAGTATATTCATGACCACAATTTTAGAACATTTTCATTACTCCAAAAAGAAAAACCCTATGCCCCTTATACCCCCTTATTACTGACACTTAGCATTGGTGTGTCATTGTTACAAATGATGAAAGAATATTAGAATAGTACTGTTAACTATAGTCCATAGTTTTCATTAGGTGTATTTTTCCCATATGCCACCCCATTGTTAACACTTGTAATAATGATGGGCATTTGTTCTCATTGATGAAAGAACATTTGTTATATTTGCACTATTAACCCCAGGCATCATACACAACATGGGAAATACACTTTTCAGCATAGTTACACATGGCACAAAGATTTTTCATGCTTATTCATGCTTAGTGGACAGAGAACTTACTAGCACAATTAGCATAAATATAACCATGGTAATATCAGATGAAGAATATTTCTTGGGAAGCATTTCTTCCATAATTTCATGGGACTTAAACCACAGATAAAAAATATGTTCATTGAGAAAATGCACATTTTCTCTTCTTTTATTTTTTGGCTGTTTAGGTCAAGAAGCCAATCATTCATAAATAATTTTGATTATTATTTCCTTATTGCCTGAATATCAATTTTGTTACTAAAAATTCATTTATAAGTAATACATTTTCATATGTATATATATTAAAAACAAATATAAATATGAATGTTTTTCATATTTTCCATTATTAATACAAAAAATTTAAATAAAATTAATCCTGTGTTTTGAATTTTGTCATTCTCCATTTTCTGATTGAAATCTTTTGGAAAATATTACCATATCGTCTAAATGCTTTCTAAATTTTAGAGAACAATGTTTCAATGAGGTTTAGGTTTCCTTGGAGGGAGATTTTTTGCCAGAAGATGATTCTCTAAAAATTCTTTCAGTCTTTAACTTGGTTTCTACCACTGCTTGATCTTTCACAGCTTACAATTGTAATAGTAAGTATCATGTACAGCTGACCTACAATGAAAGAAGAAAATGACCAGAATAGAGATGATTGACTTTTGTTTCTTTTTGTTCTCATATAGGTCTTATTTCTACCATTTAGACTTGTGGGCATAATGAGGACACAAGAATGAAGTAATGATTAGGTACATGGAACCGATGGTTCTGACCCTGCCACGTGCAAACTTTTTGAAATATTAGATATGACACTGTAACTGTCAGAGCTTCACTTTCCTCGTGCGTAAAATTGGTAATGTAAACAGAACCTATTCCTAGGAATGAGTGCACTTAGCCTGGTGCCTGGAATCTGGGAAGTACTCAATGACTGTGTGCTATTATTATTTATTCCATGTCTGCATTTTTCCATCAATATTGGACTACTGCTTTAAGTAATCTTTCTCAGATACTCTGTTGGTACCCTTAAATCATTTCCAATATGTTTTAATTAAGATATTCTAGATAAAGATATTAAAACCAAAGGAAGGGTCTCTACTTGAGAGTCTATTCCATACTTCATTATTATTTTAGTCAACTAATTACCCAACTAATATGCCCTATGGGATGGAATAGGATCTAGAGACTGGCATGCAATCTTTCATGGTGGGAAAAACGCTCAATTTAAAAATATTATCAGTGCAACTAATAATGATCTATAGTGCTCTGTGATTTTTTTTAAAAAGGTGAACTCATTTAATTGTTTTCTAGTCTTGGCTACATAGGCATTAGATGAAAATAAATTGAATGTGATAAAAATCAGCACTTGATATACCTTCTAAAATTGTATGTACCGAGTTTATATTTTAATGATTTTTTAATTTTAATAAATATCAGGAAAAAAACGTGTGTGTGTGTGTGTTTGATAAACACAAATATGAATACTCCAGTGCAGCTGTCACCAAAATCAAGATAAGGACCATGTCCATGACGCTCATGATTCTGCAGGTTAGGGATTAGAGTAGGCACAGCAGGGAAAACTAATCTCTGATACATGTCTGTAGCTACAGTGGGGGTTGAATTACTGGGGGCTGCTGGGATGGCTAGGTTGGTCTATATATCTGGGGTCTTGATTCTCCATGGGTTTGGAAGTCAAGATAGGCACTGTTGTGGTGCCTGGACAAAGATAGCTGGAACAGTGGAGGCTTAGCAAGTACTGTTTACATTAAGGGTGGGTCTCAGAATAGTTGGACTTCTTACTTGGCAGCTGGCTTACCCCAGAGCCAAGAGTCTCAAGAGACAGGAAGTAGATGAAGCCAATCTCTGGCACCTGGGTCCAGAAACTTGCCAAGATTCACTTCCACCATAGTTTATTGCTTGAAATAGTCATAGAACCCATCCAGATTTAAGAGAAAAAAGGAAATGCAGATACATCCTCTTTTGTTTGTTTGTTTTATATGCAGTTTTATTGAGATGTATACACATGCCATATAATCATCTAAAGTATACAATCAATGGTTCATAGTATCAACATATAATTGTGCATTCATCACAATTGATTTTTTTGGTTTTTTTATTGTGAAAAATAACATTTATACAAAAAAGCAATAAATTTCAAAGCACACTGTGACAGTTATAGAACATATTTCAGAGTTTGATATGGGTTACAAGTTCTACAGTTTTAGGTTTTTCCTTCTAGTTTCTCCAAGACACTGGAGACTAAAAGAAATATCAATATAATGTTTCAGCAGTCGTATTCCTTTCGCAATTGATTTTAGAACATTTTCATTACTCCAAATAAATAAATAAATAAATAATAAAAGTATAAAAGAACACCCAAAATATCCCATACCCCCACCCCTCCTATTATTTATACATTTTTTGTCTTTATTTTCTTACTCATCTGTCCATACACTGGATAAAGGGAGTGTCAGTCACAAGGTTTTCACAATCATGTGGTCACACCATGAAAGCTATATAGTTAAACATTTATCTTCAATAATCAAGGCTACTGGATTACAGTTCATTTAGCATTTCCCTCTATCTTCGCCAATATACCAAAAACTGAAAAGGAATATGTATGCAATGCATTAGAATAACCTCCAGAAAGGCCTCTCACCTCTTTTGAAATCTCTCAGCTGCTGAGACTTTATACTTTTTATTATTATTTTTTTTACACGGGCAGACACCAGGAAACGAACCTGGGTCTCTGGCATGGCAGGTGAGAACTCTGCCTGCTGAGACACCATGGCCCACCCTGAAACTTTATTTTGTCTCAGTTTTCTGCCCCCTTTTGTTCAAAAGGCTTTCTCATTCCCGCACTGCCATAGCCAGGCTCATCCCTAGGAGTCATGTCTCACATAGAGGTCAGGGGCAGTGAATTCACCTGCAGAGTTGGCAAAGAGAGAGGACACATCTGAGCAACAAAAGAGGTTCTTTGGGGGTGACTCTTAGGCATAATCATTAGTAGGCTTAGCTACTCCTTTGCAGGAATGAGTTTCATAAAGGCAAGCCCCAAGATTGAGGGCTAGGTCTATTAAATTTTTTGCCCCTAATGCTTGCTAGACCATCAGCTCTTCCCCAGGTGGGGAAGTTTAATATTTCCACATTTTTCCCCAGTCCCTCAGGAGACTTTGCAAATACTTTTTTTTTACCTTCTGCCCACATTATTCTGGAATGTATCAGGGTGTCACAGCAACCTGTACAAACCAACAAGATCTCACTCCCTACTCAAGTTTCCATGTAATTATAGTGTTTGAATAAGCTGAACATACAAGTTAAATTATATAGTGTGCTATATAAATTTTGTACCAAATGAACATCTCTTCCTTTGACCTCACACAGAAATTGAAGTTTTAAATCATCCTTTACTTTGTTTTCTGATTTATCTTAGTCTTAGCAAGATCAGCTTTATTCATATCTCTAATTGAAGTCTGATCTCTTTTTCATTTTTCTAACAGTTGCTGTATAGAGTAATGCTGACTTTCAGAGCTGCAGAACTCTAGGTCTAAAAGGTGTCACACAGATTACCAAAGTTCCAGGGAATGAGCAGGTTATACACAAAGAGCTCAGCATCTCAGAATTTAGGGGAAAAAAAAGTTTATTTTGCTAAAATCTCACATCCCTTTTTAGCAGATATGCCTGCTGTAAGAACTTATAACCTAAAACCTTTATAGTAGGCCTTACCCTTATAACCTATGCTCTCAAATTCAATTCTCATAGTTTGCACATTACGATTCGTTTATATTAGGTATTATAGTATATATCCTTTTGTTTCTGGCTTATTTCAGTCAACAAACTGTCCTCAAGTTTCATTCACTTAGATGCATGCCTCACAATGTCATTCCTTCTGGCAGCCACTCAATATTCCATTGTATGTACACCACAGTTCACTCTTTCATTCATCAGTCAATGTACCCTTAGGCCACCTCCATCCATTGTAAATTGTGAATACTGCCACCATAAATACCAGTGTGCAACTGTCTATTCATAGACACTACTTCTTCATCAGAGAAGTATCAAAGACCATTATTTTCTTCTTATAGAATACATGTATCACTTAGTGTATTTTGGCCCTATAAATTATTATCAAGAGTCCAAAATAATTATTGAAACATAATCAATTCAGTAAAGTTGTTTGGTTGGACATATCTGTTTCTATTGATGTTATCTTCCCAAGTTATTACTATGTTGGATATCTTCTTGTGCTGGTTTGAATCTGTTATGTAGCCCAGAAAAGCCTATGTTCTTTTAATCCAATCTTGTGGAGGCAGACCTATTGTTGGGTGGAAGTTTTGATTAGATTGTTTCTATGGAGATGTAGCCTGGCCCATTGAAGGTGGGTCTTTTTTTTCTTTCAAAGTGGGTCTTAATCTTCTTGCTGGAGTCCTTTAAGGGAGAGGCATTTTGGAGAGAGTGCAGAGCTGAGAGAAGCTAAGAGAGAAAGAAAATGCTCACAGAGACATTTTTGGAAAAAAAGGACCAGCAGATGTTACCATGTGTCTTCCTCTGTGACAGAGGAACCCCAGATACCAGTAGCCCTTCCTCTGAGAAGGTATCTTATTCTTAATGCCTTGATTTGGACATTTTCATGGCATAAGAAGTGTACATTAGTAATCTAATAAATACACTTTGGAAAAGCCAATCCATTTCTGGTATATTGCATTCCAGCAGCTTTAGCAAACCAAAACACTACTGTACTTTTTTCCTTTGGACGAAGTCCATTTTTAAAAAACTGGGAAGGGGGTCAATTGCAGCTCTAGAAATGAAGTATTTTAACCATCTTTATTAGAGATCCTTTTAAATAAACTGTTTCATAGTAGTCTGCTGTGAGGATAGGGCATTGAAGAAAAATCATCAACCCATGATGAAAATATATCTTTCCTTATCTGATTAACCACTGTGTGAAATATGTGAATTTAGCATAAAATACTGTTTTAAAAAAAGATTTTTTGAGTTAGTGAAATGAACCAAGTAAACCTCTCAGGAGAATGGTTTTCATCATAAATCTTTTGAGAAATGCGATAGAGAGGCAATATATAAATTTCAATTTACACTTGAAAAAGGACTAACTGATTCATTTAAAGAGAATTAAGGCTATTAATCACTATTTTCATTATTAAAATTTCTTTTTTCAGAGGAAATAGCTATTTCTTGGAAAGGAGAAAAAACTTCCCTCCTCCTCTTGACTTTCCCTTAACCATAGCCTAAATTAAGTAATTAGCAATGGTCCTTGTGTCTCAAGGTTCTCAATGTACAGTCATTCATAAAATATCTACTCTTCTCACTAAAGTACACAAGAATGAAAAAGGAGAAGAAAAAATCTCCCTGAGTATACATGTGCTTGCATACATGTATTTCTATTTCAGAGCCCAAAAGGACCACTAGATATGTTAGTCTCTTGGAATGCCAGAATTAGCAGGGTGGCTGGGTTGTAAAGAGCTTTGAGCATTAGTATATCTGGAGGAGATTTATAGGAGTAGGAAGTATCTGTTGAAGAATGAAGTTTAAGACAGTGACATTCCTTGGGAGGTAGAGTCAGCCCCAAAGAGAAGCAATGAAATCAATACATTTCCTTTGTTTTTCCTTTTTTGTTTTTGCATGGGCAGGCACTGGGAATCGAACTCGGATCTTCGGCATGGCAGGTGAGAACTCTTGCCTGCTGAGCCACTGTTGCCTGCCCCATTTCCTTTGTTTTTGATAACGTATGTTTGGCTTACAGAGTGTTTAAATTATATATCGTATCTGTTTTTTTAGAGGCTCTGTCAGGGTTATTCTTTCATTTTTCTAAAGCAGTTTCTTTACAAAGATATACTGTTTCCAAGGGGTTGGGGAATCACGTAACCAGGGTGAAAAGCAGTTAAAACTAATTATTGTGATAGAGGTTAGGTTAGGTTAAAGAACCCACCCACCTGCCAACATTCCAGACCCGTAAGAGAGATCTGTGACTGCAGGGTGGGAAATAAGGGATTGACATTTAACATCAGAATAAAGAGAAGCCATGCATGATAGTAAATATATCTGGGAAAAAGAGAGGCCCACAAGTATTCTTATATTGCTGAGCCTTAAGAGCTAGTGTTTCAAACATGCTTGTTTAAATGTAGCTTCCTCGTTCTTTCTCAGCAGATTCCTTCCAGATGATGTCAGAAAGAGTGGTTTTATCTATGGAACTCAGGGCAGGATTAAAGTTTCCTTCATATAGTTATCAATACTTATTCAGAGCTGTTTTATATATGAACAATTGTGCTAAATAGTCAGGATATGGCTATGAAAAAGACAGGTTTCCTGCCCCCGAGAAGCACACAGACTGCAGGCAAGACTTGTAAGTAGATTCTGAAATATAGAAGAAAGCTGCATTTTTTTTTAAAGCATCTGTATCTCAAAAGAAATGTAAATGCTAAAAGTAATTGAAATGAATATATGAAAAAGAATTACTAGAAGAGTCCAAAGCAGAATTCCTTACTATTGGAGTGGGGAAGGATCCACTCTGACAAATTTGGCTACGTAAAAATAAAAAAATTATGCATGGCAAAACCACTCTAAGTAAAATCAGAAGAGAAATTAAGAAGTGGGAAAAAAATAGTTGCAATCTATATTGTAAATAAAAGGTTAAATTTTCTAATAAAGAGTTTTTATAAATTAATATAAAGTGAGTATCCCAATAGCAAAGGATATAAACCATTCACTTACAAGGAAATATGAATGACTCTTAAATATAATAAAATGTGCTTAACTTTATTTATAAAAAGAAAACTACAAATTAAAGTTATACCATGTTCTACCTATTAGATTAGCAAAAATAAAAAAGTTTGATAATGCACATGGTTGGTGAGAATGGGGGGAACAGACTTTTTCATACACTAGGGGTGGAAGTGTAAATTAACATAATCTCTGGAGATAACAATTTTGTAATTTCTGCCACAACTGTGATGCTTATATCCTCTTGTAGCCAGCAAATCTACTTTTAGGCACTCATCCCACAAATATGCAAAATGACATGTGTACATTATTATTAATTGCAGCATCATTTGTATTAGCAAGAGAGTATAAACAAATAAAATGTCCATAAATAGAAGTTGAATGAAATAAATTAGGGTACATCCATATAATGGAATACTTACTATAAGTTTTGGTTATTTTTTGATTCCCACAAACAAATCACCACAAAACATAGTGACTTAAAACAATGAAAATTATTAACTCTCACAACTCTATGGATTGACCGGCCTAGCTGGGCAGTTCTTGTATCAGCTAGAGTGGCGGTCAGCAGGGAAGCAACTGGGCTAGATGTCTGAGGTGGATTATTGACCAGAGCTTAAGCTTCTTCTAGCATGGTGGCTAAATTCCAAGAGGGAATATTCAAGGGCATAAAGCTAAAGCTTTCTTAAGGCCCTATTTTGGATGCATACATCACTTCCTCCTCATTCTATTGATCAAAACAAATTACACGGCCAGCCCAGTACAAGGAGAGGGAAATAGATTCTACCTATCAAAGATGGGTGTCAAAAAATTTGTGACCATCTTTAATCAATTATGCATCTGTGAAGTAGAGAAAGGTAATGCTCTATGTACTGCTTTGGAATAGTTTCTAGTATCTATTGTTAAGTGATGAGTGTATAACACGATAGCATCTGTATATACAAAAAGTGTGGGTGGGGAGAATTTACTTCACTGTTTATTTATGCCAAGAATAGCCCTCGAGACTATACAAGAGATTGGGGAGCTAGGCTCAGAAGTGGAAGAATGTTTACTAATATCTCGTACCTTTTGAATTTTATACAATTTGAATGTATTACCTATTTTTTAAAGTTAAACTAAAACTTGTAACTTGGTAAGTATTACAGCCTACATTTTCTGAACCCAAACCAAGATATATTTGGTGTAGAAAAGGAATTTGAAATCTATCCCTACAATTCTATCCTTTTGATAGTGATTGTAGTCCTAGTGTGATTGCAGGTCAGAGAATGGAGGACTCACCGCCTGAGCTGGGAGAGAATGACCCAGGCTGGTTGCAACAAAGAGGTGGCTTCTAGGCTGAGTGAAAAAAAAAAGGCCTGCATATATTAATGTTGCATTGAGAAGAAATTGAGAGGGGAAGAAGAATGATGACTCTGTTTTCTTTTTTCTTTTTTATGTGAAAAAGTGGTCAAGGTCATCCCTTGTGTGTGAGTTTTTGAGGATGAGAATGAGTAAAGCTTGGCAGCAGTTGAGTAAGTGCTAAGAACAATTAAGAATGAATACAGCAACTAAGAACATATAGCGTGGCTAGGTGAAAAAAAAATAGTATGAATATATGAATTTGCAATGCTGCCATCAACACAATTGCGAGATTTTTCTCTGGCCTACTCAGGAACAGAGAAAGCAGATGGTGAACTGATCTAGAATTGAGGATGGATAGGACATTGTTTTATTTGGGGAGTCACTTTTTCACCAATAAATCTAAATTGGCTAAGCTCACTTGCAATATGGTTGGAGGGACAATGTTTTATAAACCCCAATAAAGACACACAGTTTAACAATGGCCCCTACATTTTAATAACTTATTAGTATATTTATGTGAAAAACAACGTAATTTACAATAAACTGTACATTGGTCTCATGCTGAGGAATCAGTTTATGAATACATTATGGAAATAACTTTTAAATGATAAGTAATAATGATGCAAAAATTATTTTCAAATTACATTTAAAAAACAACAATATTGCATTAGACTCTAAACTTCTTGAGAAAAGAGACCACTTCTTAATTCCGTGTGTCCTGATAGTCCCCTTGTGTCCTTGTCCCCTTCTTAAGTTATTGTTCAGTGATTTTATTTGTATTTTTTAGGGAAATGCATTCTAGCCAGAATAACATATTTTCCCCCCAGAAGGATGGATATATTCTTTCTTGTTCTACTCCTACTTTAAAGAACTGACTACTTCCCTGCTCATATTCCAAATTCCTTAGGAAAACAGAAGCTGCAACAAAACCACACCAGTAACTTCCACTAACATGTCAGTTTTAAAACAACTTGGGAAAGGTCAGCCTATTTTACTTCCTTCTATTGTTGAATTTACCCAGTTCCTGATTATATTACAGTCTGGTGGTGATT
Organism: Myrmecophaga tridactyla; assembly: GCA_004026745.1. Lineage (NCBI taxonomy): Eukaryota > Metazoa > Chordata > Mammalia > Pilosa > Myrmecophagidae > Myrmecophaga > Myrmecophaga tridactyla. The sequence goes on along the minus strand of PVIY010022919.1, from coordinate 19,107 downwards.
TTTAAAAGAGATTCCTTTATCTGCTTCGGTTTTCTACGCAACATAAATTAGCCAGGAGCTTTCTTTTCACGCTGAATGCTATTTGTCTTGGGAAAAGATTAGCTGTGATAAAAACCGTCATCTTTAGTGGCCTTTGCAAGAACCCCAATAGCACTGAAATGGAGACCTGGTTAAGAGATTAGGTAGAAGGGAGCCAAGGAAAGCTCACCAGTGACACGAAGAGGTCACTAGCGTGAACTGTCTTCCACAGTGGAGGTGCACGGCAGTTCACACTACTAAATTTAGACTTACTGACAATATAGTTTTAACCTTCAAGCTGTGATTTCCTTTTGTTTTGTTTTTTACATTACTTTGAAGTTATTGGCTTTGTCCCAATTACCTGAAGAAACACATTTATACCATGTATAGTGATTAAGCTTAGTATGATATGCAGAAAATTCTTCCTAAGAAAGTTTATGAGTCTATCTTTGAAAACTATATTTGTTTCGTATTTCTCGTGTTATCAATTACACTATTTCATTTCCCTACTACTAATTCTAGTCTGGACTTTTCTACTGGTTTTAACTTTTTCTGAATATTTTAGATCATTTTTTAATGCTCCACAGACAATCTTTGGTGGTTAAAGCGAAATCCAACATATTCCACAAAGAAAAGGAACAATATTTAACAGTCCCCTTAAAGTTGTTAGCAATCTCAGCTTAAACCAAATCACTGTATAGATGGTATGTATATAGCATGCTACAGGAGTAACAGGACTTTGTCTACTGTGGGTTTTATAGAGTTTAAAAATTTACTAAAATTTAAAAATATTTACTACTTTATTTTATTAGATCAAGTAGCATACACACTCGAACCAAAAACAAACAAACGAGCAACTGGGTGGGAGCATGGAAAGCAGGATGGAGGAGATGATGCCGGGCCAAGCATGCTTACAGCATTATTTCTTCCCCCAGTACTTGAGTGGGTTCCAATGGCAAGTCTGTTTTTAGACTTGCAATGAGGCTAGTTGCCAGAGGAATGTTCTGAGAGCAATTAAATATACGTGCATCATCAACATTTAGAAATTGAGCTCCCAAACAAGCAGCTTAATGTCTAGGCAGGTGGTACAGAGCAGCGGTTGTCTGCTTAGGTTCTGGGTGCTGGAGAGGAGACACAGACCTTGGGTAACTTACCCAAGTCCCTGGGCCTCAGTTTCCTCACCTGAGAAACAAGGAGAATAACAGAATCACTCTTAGGGTGGTTGTGAGGGTTAAATGTGGTTATAGTATATGTAAAGAGCAGCATTCTGAATGGCCTGGCCCATGGGAAGAGGCTGCAGGAAACATGCTGCCTGGCTTCGAAGTTAGGTATAGATCTAGGCAAGCCATAAAAAGGGTGGAAGTTTTAAAGCAATGGCCTTCTCTAGAGGTGGAAAAGAATTGGAAGACCAAAGAGTCATGGGTTATTTGAAAGGATTGTGAAGAAGGAGAGGGATAATTAAGCATCTTGTTTATACCAACGAGGAAATGCACTTAATTTATAGCAGGAAAAGTTTAGCTTCAGTTTTGTAGACTTCCTGGCACAGTGCATTGTAAGGTACAGTTGAGCTGGAAATTGCACAGAAAGGAAAAGCTACTCGATGTCAGTCAAGATGGCATTAATAAACTTTGGAGCTTCCCTATGGCCTTTTGGTCAGATATGAAATGTAGTGAGTTGACATTTCCTACAGGAAAAAAGCTGGATGCAAGCACTATTAGGATCACTTAACAGGGAGAATCACTGCACCCTGGATCTCTTGTTAGCAAGTCAGCCACTAAGCTTCCTTGGTTGGGTTCCAAGACCAGTGATCCTCACCGAGAGGTTCATTTCAGAGCAAACAGTATTTACGGTGAGGTTAAGCCCTAGGCATATGACATTTGACTTACAATGGAAAACAAAAGTATTTGACATCTAATAATCTATTTAAATTTGTTCACCATCTCAGTTTAAGTCATGGTGTAGATAATACATATTTCATATTACATGAGTTACAGAATTTTGATTTTGTGGGCTCTGTTCTTTTTACTATTTCATTTCATTACATACATTTCAAATACAAACTTAAACTCAAAACTATTTTTTAAACCAAATTTCATTCCGAACATATGTTTAAAATGATTGGAATAAATTATATTTTACAAAGCAAATGTGAAGAAAACACAGAGGAATATTGGGGCATTGGAATGTTGCAATAATTATGTTTTAGCTCAAAGGCACTTTGAAGATCATTTCATTTGCCCAACTCTGCCTCCTGTTGCAGGTGGGCTGCCTCATTGCTCAATGGCAGCATGAGTGGCACTCCTCGAAGTTGTGCAATGCAGAGGCTACGTGGCTGTAAATGGTGTCCTGATAATAGATGAGAAAATGGAGGTAAACACACTTGCCTGAGGCTTCCCAAGAGGCTTAAGTTCTTACTAGCTTCTAGGGCTCTTTCCAAACTCCATGTTGTTGAACTAAAAGTTGACTGGCTAAATCTGAATTCACAATGTATACCAGGACATGTTCAGTTAAAATCAGCATAGAAAATAAGACTGGTCTAAATCTTAAAACGTCATGCCTCACAGAGGACTGAATCCTTTTCTTAAATATTTTTATTGAGATATCTTCACCCACCATACAGTCCATCAAAATGCACATAGTCGTGCATTCATCATCACGATCATTTTTAGAACATTTGCATCGCTCCAGAAAAAGAAATAAAAAGAAAAAAAGGAAAAACATACATCCTATACCTCCTACCCCGCCCTTTCATTGACCACTAGTATTGCAATCCGTACCCTTTCTGTACCCTTTGGTTTCAAAAGCATTCAGGCTTCTGAATAACAAAAAGTTATTCAACTTTTTTTTAGCCCTTATTCCCCCCCTCCATTATTTATTTACTTTTGCCCTATTTTTTTTTACTCATCTCCATATCCTGGATAAAGATAACATCAGACACAAGGTTTTCATAATCACACGGTCACATTGTAAAAGCTGTATAGTTGTGCAATCATCTTAAAGAATCAAAGATTTTGGAACTCAGTTCAACAGTTTCAGGTACTTCCCTCCAGCAACTCCAACACACCACAAACTAAAAAGAGATATCTATATAATGCAGAAAGATAACCTTTGGGATAACCTCTCAACTCTGTTTGATATCTCTCAGCCACCAAAACTCTATTTTGTCTCATTTCTCTCTTCCCCCTTTTGGTCCAGAGGGCTTTCTCAATCCTGTGATGCCAGGTCCCAGCTCATCCCAGGAGTCCTGTCCCATGTTGTCAGGGAGATTTATACCCCTGGGACTCATGGCCCATGTAAGGGGGTTGGACAGTGAGATCACCTGCCCAGTTGCCTTAGAGAGAGAGAGAGAGGAAACATCGGAGCAACAAAAGAGGTTCTCTGGAAGTGACTCTTAGGACTAAATGTTTTTTTTTTTTTTTTAAAAAAACTCTTTTATTGTATAATATGACATATATACAAAGCAAAGAAAGGAAAAAGCAATAATTTTCAAAGCACTCTTCAACACATAGTTACAGGACAGGTCCCAGAGTTTGTCATGGGCTACCATACCATCATCTCAGATTTTTCTTTCTAGCTGCTTGTTCTAGTCTGCTAGCTGCTGGAATGCAACACACCAGAAACAGATTGGCTTTTAATAAATGGGGATTTATTTTGTTAGTTCTTCAGAGGAAAGGCAGTTAACTTTCCACTGAGGTTCTTTCTTACGTGGGAAGGCACAGGATGGTCTCTGCTGGCCTTCTCTCCAGGCCCCTGGGTTCCAACAACTTTCCCCAGGGTGACTTCTTTCTGCATCTCCAAAGGCCTGGGCTGAGCTGCGAGTGCTGAGATGAGGAACACCAAGCTGCTTGGGCTGTGCTACTTTGCGTTCTCTCATTTAAGCACCAGCCAATTAAGTCAAACATCACTAATTGCAGCAGACACGCCTCCTAGCTGACTGCAGATGTAAATCAGCAACAGGTGAGGTTCACGTACCATTGGCTTATGTCCGCAGCAACAAAACTAGGTACGCTCACCTGGCCAAGTTGACAACTGAATCTAACTACCACATGTAGCAATAATTTTCAAAACACTCTTCAACACGTAGTTACAGGACAGGTCCCAGAGTTTGTCATGGGCTACTATACCATCATCTCAGATTTTTCCTTCTAGCTGCTCTAGAACATTGGAGGCTAAAATTAATAATTTTTTTTTATCATCACAGTTGACTTTTTTTTAAAAAAAATAGCACATATACAAAAAAGCAATAAATTTCAAAGCAAACAGTGCAACGATTAGTTGTAGAACAGACTTCAGAGTTTGGAATGGGTTGCAATTCCACAATTTTAAGTTTTTACTTCTAGTTACTCTAAGATATTGGAGACTAAAAGAAATATCAATATAATGATTCAACAATCATACCCATTTGTTAAACCCTACCTTCTCTGTGTAACTCCACCATCACTTTTGATCTTTCTGCCCCACTCTTTAGGGTTATTTGGGTTATGCCCATTCTAACTTTCTCATGTTGGAAGGGGCTGTCAATAATATCGGGTAGGGAGATGGAACTAGCAGACATTCTGGAGAGGCTGGCATCTCTAGGTTTCCAGACTTCTCTGGTCCAGGGATCCACCAGTAGTTGTAGGTTTCTGGAAAGCTATCTCAGTGCATGGAACCTTTGTAGAATCTTATATATTGCCCTAGGTATTCTTTATGATTGGCTGGAATGGTTTTGGTTGGGGTTTGGCAAGTTATGATAGGTAGAAATGTCTGACTGAAGCTCAGGCACTAATACCTTATTTGTTTCACTTCTTTCCCCCCTTTTGATCAAGATGGCATTGTTGAACCCACAGTGCCAGGATCAGACTCATCCCTGGGAGTCATCTCCCATGCCACTAGGAAGACTTGTACCCCTGGATGTCATGTCCCACATAGGGGGAGGGAAAACTGAATGCTTTTGAAACAGAATTTTAAAATGTAACCAAAGGGTACAGAAATTAGTGCATAAAGATTTGGGTGGCACTAGTGTTAAACTTATTTAAAAACAAAACAAAAATCAACTCCTTAAGGGTGGAAGGTGAACAGGGGTTACATCAAAGAAACCCAGTCCTGGAACTCTTTTTCAGTTTCTCATTGTTGAACCCACAACAATGGGTTGTTTAAAACTCAGTAATTTTTTTTTTTTCGGTTTAACACTCAGTAATTTGCTGGACGATGTGGTACTCAGTGCCCTAGCTCTTGGTGGTTTTCTGTTTCATGCAGATGTGGTCTAGGTGGCCTCATGAAGCAGGAATCCTTCAGAGAATCTATAAACTGTAGAGAAGAGAAGTCACAGAGCCAAAGGAGGCACTGGGGGCGAAACTGAGAGGTGGAGCAGCGAGCAGAGGTAGGGCTAAGATGTTTACTTTCACATTTGGGGAAAAGCATCTAACTTGGATGTCACTTGTATTCTTTGACTTTCAAAATAGAAGCATATAGGAATAGAAACTTTCAGCTTTATTTTAAAAATCTGGTGAATTGCCCATAACATGGTCATCGTGACCCGTTGTTTCTTGCCTTTGCCCGTAAGAATGGGAAGTGCCATTTACTTCTTTGGCATCTCTCACAACCTATAGCATTATGACAAGGGATAGGACAGAGATGTATTTAATCTGTCTTATAGTAAGGCAAGAGAGCCCTAGTTTTCAGGATACATTTCATTCTTAAACATATACCATACATGTGCCCTCTGATTTGTCAGAGTGTGCTAATTGGGTGTGAGCCTCTATTTTCTTTCCCAGTCCACAAAGACTTATTCTAATTCATGACCTGCTCCAATGAAAACAACAATGCAAAAAGCAGGCTGACTGGCATTGAGGGTGCTGGCAGAAGAAAGCTGAAATCTGGTGGTAATTTTAGGAGGTTTCTGTGCTGATTACTGTTTGGGCAGTGTCCACATCACTGATGAGGAGTTCATATGCTCCCAGCTGCCCTAGGAGCAAGACAACAGCTGCACAAAAAGCAGACAAGGATTGTTCTGACAATTAAAAGCACTGGCTACTGCTAATGCTCTTGTCAATGAGCACATATATGGATTTCAAGTAAATGAGCAACCACATGCCAGCTCTCAACGGCCATATGGCGCAGTGGAGAAAGGGTCCCAGCCCCACTGTAGATACACCCAGGTTCCTGCGTGGGCACTGCCAACGACTAGCTGTGAAAGGAGATTGTCAGCTGATGCATGCCCAGACCTAAGCAAAGTTCTTTAGACTCAGAAATAAAGGACCTGCTGCTTCAGTAATTCAAAGGATCAGCCTCACAGAGAAAACTGCTGAGAAGGGTTCCAATGTGACATCGTAATAAATCTCACTTATTAAGTGCATGTGTGTGTCAGGCACTTTTTCAGATATTATATCTAATTTTTAAAATAAGCTTTAACTGGAATCTAATTCTGCCCAGTTGAGGAAACTGAGGCCCAGAGAGATTGAATTACCTAAGGGTGGTCTCACAGCCTGTCTGGTGCCACTTCTTCCCTGTTGTTGAAAATTTGGATAAAACTTGCGGATGACACACGCTGCACAGGGTAAATGGGCCTATCAATAGGGAAGATTCTTGTCCAATATGGGCTCAGATGTTCTCACTTGGTGGTAAAATACATCCTACTCTTTCAATAGCTTGCAGTGAGAAGAAGGCTGATGAAAAGGAGGAGAGAAGAGAAGGAGGAATCTAGGAGAAAGAAGGGAGAGAGGAAGGGAAAGTTGGAGAGAAAATATAAGAAAGTAAGAAGTAAAAGGAAAAGCAAGCTGGAATCACAGCAAAAGGAATTTGGAGAGAAACTTTCTATTTTCTGAGAAGTAATAGAATGTTTACTTTGATGTTCTGGTGTTTTGGATATGGGAAACCACTTTTGCCAGATATGATGACTGATTCAAAGGGAGTTTCAAACAGAGGGCAAATCACTTTGTCAAGTCAAGGAACTGCAAATTGGACATTCTGCACTACAGAAAGCATTCTTTTACGGACTAGGTCTTTTTTTTATTTTTAATTTTTATTAATAGAATAAATCAACATGCAATATGAACATTCTTTTTTTATCACAGTTGTATATTCATTATCATGGTCATTTCTTAGAACATTTGCATCAATTCAGAAAAGGAAATAAAAAGAAAACAGAAAAAAAAATTATATAAGCCATACCCCTTACCCCTCCCATTCATTGATCACTAGCATTTCAATCTACTAAATTTATTTTGACATTTATTCCCCTATTATTTATTTATTTTTAATCCATATGTTTTACTCATCTGTCCATAAAGTAGATAAAAGAAGCATCAGACACAAGGTATTCATAATCACACAGTCACATTGCAAAAGCTTTATCACTATACAATCATCTTCAAGAAATATGGCTACTGGAACACAGCTCTACATTTTCAGGCAGTTCCCTCCAGCTTCTCTGTTACGTCTTAACTAAAGAGGTCATATCTATTTAATGTGTAAGAATAACCTCCAGGATAACCTCTCGACTCTGTTTGGAATTGACACTTTATTTTGTCTCATTTCTCTCTTCCCCCTTTCGGTCGAGTTGGTTTTCTCAATCGCTTGATGCTGAATCCCAGCTCATTCTAGGATTTCAGTCCCATGTTGCTAGGAAGGTCCACACCCCCTGGGAGTCATGCCCCACATAGAGAGGGGGAGGGCAGTGAGTTTGCTTGTCATGTTGGCTGAGAGAGAGAGAGAGAGAGAGAGAGAGAGGCCACATCTGAGCAACAAAGGAGGTTCTCTTGGGGGTGATTCTTAGGCCTAATTTTAAGTAGGCTTAGTTTATCCTTTATGGGGTTAAGTTTCATATGAACAAACCCCAACTGGGGACTCAGCCTATTGCTTTGGTTGTCCACACTACTTGTGAGAATGTCAAGAATTCTCCACTTGGGGAAGTTGAATTTTCCCCTTTCTCACCATTCCCCCAAGGGGACTTTGCAAATATTTTTTTATCCACTGTTCAAATCCTTCTGGGATTTATCAAGGCATCACTCTGGACAAACCTACAAAATCTCATGCCCTGCTTAAGGTTCCATGTACTTACGGTGTTCAATTAAGATGTCCATATAAGTTATGACAGGAAATGCACTAGTCAAAATATAAATTTTGTATCAAATAAACATTTTTTTGCTTTTAAGTTAAAGTTTTAAAATATTAATTACAGTCTGTTTTCAACATCTAACATTATTGACATTCATTTGTTCTTCATACAAAACATTTTGAAATTAGTACATTTAGTCACTATTGTTATACACTCTAAACATCCTAGATTATACCATCTCAGTCTTTATCGTCTATCTTTCCTTCTGATTTCATTTGTGCCCCAGGCCTCCTTCCTCTTTGATTCTCACAATCAGCTTCATTCAGGGTTCTAACATTATTGTACTACAGTTAGGTAGTATTGTGCTATCCATTTCTGAATTTTTACAATCAGTCCCATTGCACAATCTGTATTCCTTCAGTTCCAATTACCCAATATCTACCCTATTTCTATCTCCTGATGACCTCTGTTCTTAACTGAAATTCTCCAAATTCATTCATTAATATTAGTTCATATCAGTGAGACCATGCAGTATTTGTCCTTTTGTTTCTGGCTAATCTCACTCAGCATAATGTCCTTAAGGTCCATCCATGTTGTTACATACTTCCTAACTTTATTCTGTCTTACAGATGCATAATGGAATAGAGCTACCTTATTCCTTTATTTTGACAAGCCCAGGTTGGGTTTATCATGACATAAACTATAAACTTTATAGCAGATGTGCTGTAAAATTTACATACACTGATAAAGTGTTTAATACTGGGGGTCAGTGAACAATTATGGAATCTTAAATTATTTGCAGAGAAACAGGAAGAGTATGTGTGTATTTGTGGGATATTCTCTGTGGTTGTCTTAATGGTTAGATTAATAGAGGCCCTGATCTATTTACTAAAACTTATAAATATGATATATGAATGAAGAATCATATGTTACAAGTATAATAATTGTGCCAACTGTGATGGTTAGCTTCTGGTGTCAACTTGGCCAAGTGATGATGCCCAGTTGTCTGGTCAGGCAAGCGCTGGCCTGACCTTTGCTGCAAGGATATTTCATGGTTTGTTGATAAACTGAAAGGCTGGTGAATTAAATCATCAGTCATTTGATTGAATCTGTGTTTGATTACATCTGCAATCAGCTACGGCATGTCTTCCACAATGAGATAATCCAATCAGTTGAAGGTAGTAAAAAGGAGTTTTCATGGCCTCCTTAGTCAGGAGCCTCTCCTGTGGAGTTCATTCAAACCCCACATTGGAGCCACCAGCCTCACAGCTTGCCCTACAGATTTTGAACTCTTCCATTCCCATGGTTTCATGAGACACCTTTATAAATCTCATATTTACAGATCTCTTCTGTTGATTCTCTTTCTCTAGAGAACTCTGACTAATAAACCACCAAAATGTATTAAACTCCTGCTTTCTTAGTAAGGCCTTCTTGAACCAACCTACTTATAATTGCACCCCTCAATCCTCTCTCTCTCTCCCCTACCCCCTTTATTTTTCTCAATTAACTTATGGCCATTCATCTAAAATTGTATGTTCTTTGTTATTTTGCTTCTCTTCACATGATGTAAACTCCTCAGGGCTGGAGTTGGCCCATTTTATTCACTGCTATATTTCCAACAACTGGTTCAGGGCCTTGCTCATAGAAGGGGTGGTTGGTTTTAGTGGAATGAATACAGGAACAAACAAATGCTATGTTCCAAAAAGTATACTTTTACTCATATTCATTATCTCACTTGATTCTCACAGCATTCTTAGATAGGGAGCAAGTACTTAAAGAGGTTGAATTATTAGCTCAAAGGCACACAAATGGTAAGTACCAGCTCAGGGCTTGAAACAGATCTTCAGGTTCCAAATCCCTTAAATAACAGCCACCACCACACCTTGGAGTAACATCTTGTGTGTTGTAGGTGTTTGTGCATGTGTGCATGCAGTTTAGTCCCGAAAGTTAGAGTGCATTTAACAGGGCTTTCTCATTAAAAAAACTTAGTTGTATTCAATCAAAAGACGATGACAACACAAAATGGAGCGGTTAAGAGATACAAAAAAATGTTTAGTTTTCTCTAATCACTGCCAAAAAGAGAATTGCTTATGGGAGTGAAAAAACCATAACTCAATGAAATTCTCCTTTCTTCACATTTTTTCATAATAGATTACATGCGTAAAATTCAAGCTTATCATTTTCCCCTAATTTAAACTAAATACACAGATAAAATCTTTTTTCAGAGTGCTACATAACACATTTTACCATCTTATAACATCAGAGTAAGAGAAGGTTTGATTTTTATTCCCAACTATTTCCAGCTTTCTGGTCTTAGCCCCATCCAAGTTAGGGAGTACACTATAAATATATCTTTTGGGGGTGTCTGGGATGGTGCCAAGCATTCCTGGGCAATACACTAGAGAGCTAGGAATACAGAAAAGGAACCAAGGAAGTGTAAAACACAGCGTGTTTGTATTATGGTGGTGTTGTGAATAGGATCCTTATTTAAGTTTAGTTTTTCTCTTTCCAGCCTCTCAAACTATATGTAAACATTTCATATCTGAATTCAGCCATGAAGTTAGAGGAATCAATGTGGCATCATTTAGAGCCAAGAGAATTGAATTTAAATCCCACTTCTGCTTCTTGCTTGCTCTGGGAGGTTTGATAAATCAGGACTCATTTCTTCAGCTGAGAAGTGAAATAATAGTGTGGCCCTTGTAGTTTCTTTGGGTGGGAGATCATAATTAGACAGAGCACATGAAGGACTTTGTAAACTGTAAAATGCTCTGCAAATGTTAACATTCCACACAAGATTTAAACAAGCATTCCTGAGCAACACACTAGAGATCTAGAAATACAGAAATGGAACCAATTTCCATTGGAACAAGAAAGGAGAATTCAAAATATATCATTTTTCATTTGTTGCTTTATACTATAATGTGGATGCCAATGTAGCTCATTATATTTATTATTTATGGTCATTTCAATAAAAGTTAATTTATCAAAATTAATCTGTATTATCCAAAATAAACCTACTACAATATTTATCTATGGTCAATATGGTCAAGTCAGATTTGTTTTCTTAATTTTTAATTTTTTTAAAAACATAACAACATACAAACATGAAGATTCTTACCATATGATCATTCCATTCTTGGCATATAATCAATAACTCACAATATCATCACATAGTTGTGTATTCATCACCATGATCATTTCCTAGAACATTTGCATCAATTCAGAAAAAGAAATTAAACAAAAATTCTCATACATACCACACCCCTTACCCCTCACTCTTATTGACTGTTAGTGTTTCTATCTACCCAATATATTTTAGCTTTTGTTTCCCCTATTTTTTCTGTACCCCTTATAACTCCCTTTTGTTGATCACTAGCATTTCAATCTATTAAATTTATTTTAACATTTGTTCCCCTATTATTTATTTATTTTTAATCCATATGTTTTACTCACCTGTCCATACCGTGGATAAAAGGAGCATCAGACACAAGGTTTTCACAATCACACAGTCACATTGTGAAAGCTATATCATTATTCAATCATGATCGAGAAACATGGCTACTGGAACACAGTTCTACATTTTCAGGCACTTCCCTCCAGCGTCTTCAATATACCTTAACTGAAAAGGCGATATCTATATAATATGTAAGCATAACCTCCAGGATAACCTCTCGACTCCGTTTGAAATCTCTCAGCCATTGACACTTTATTTTGTCTCATTTCTCTCTTCTACCTTTTGGTCATGAAGGTTTTCTCAGTCCCTTGATGCTGAGTCCCAGCTCATTCTAGGATTTCTCTCCCATGTTACCAGGAAGGTTTACACCACTAGGAGTCATGTCCCACTTAGAGAAGGCGAGGGCAGTGAATTTCAAGTCATATTTGTTTTGCATAAAGTAATTTTTTCCAAAGACTTTTGTGTGTGTGTGTGGCACATCCAGTTGTGGGTGTGGCATTTTCTGACCTTTTTTATTGTGAAAAATGACATATATACAAAAAAGCAGTAAATTTCAAAGCACGCTGCAATGATAAGTTACAGAACAGATTTCCGAGTTTGGTATGGGTTACCAGTCCACAATTTTAGGTTTTTCCTTCTGGCTGCTCCAAGACACTGGCAACTAAAGGAAATATCAATATAATGATTCAGGATTCATACTCATTTGTTAAATCCTATCTTCTCCTTTATAACTCCAACTTCTGCTTAGATCTTTGTGTGTGTGTTTGTGTGTGTGTGTGTGATTTTTAACTTTTTAAATTGTATAGTATAACATATATACAAAGCAAAGAAATAAAAAAGTAATATTTTCAAAGCACTCTTCAACAAGTAGTTACAGGACAGATCCTAGAGTTTGTCATGGGCTACCATATGATCCTCTCATATTTTCCCTTCTAGCTGCTCCAGAATATAGGGGGCTAGAGGGCTTAAATACTTTTTTTATCATCACAGTCTATTCTTTTTCCTTCTTTTTTGTGAAAAATAACATATACAAAAAAGCTATAAATTTCAAAGCACAGCCCCACAATTAGTTGTAGAATATATTTCAGAGTTTGACATGGGTTATAATTTCATAATTCTAGGTTTTTACTTCTAGCTGCTCTAAAATACTGGAAACTAAAAGAGATATCAATTTAATAATTCAGCATTCATATTCGTTTGCTAAATCCTATCTTCTCTGTATAACTCCACCATCACCTTTGATGTTCCCATCCCTCTCTTTAGAGGTGTTTGGGATAGGGCAATTCTAAAATTTTCATGTGGGATAAGGGTCTGTCACTAATATGGGGTAGGGAGATGGAACTATCTGATGTTCTGGAGAGGCTGGGCTAGGTTTCAGGACTCATCTTGGCTAGGGATCCATCTGGAGATTGTAGGTTTCTGGAAAGTTACTCTAGCACATAGAACCCTTGTGGAATCTTATATATGGCCCTAGGTACTCTTTAGGATTGACTGGAATGGTCTCCCTTTGGGGTTTGGCAGGTTACGAGAGGTAGCAAGGTCTAAGTGAAGCTTGCATAAGAGCAACCTCCAGTATAGCCTTTCTATTCCATTTGAACTCTTTCTGACACTGACACTTTATTATTTACATTTCTTTTCCCTCTTTTGGTCAGGTTGTAATTGTTGATCTCATGGTGCCAGGTCTGGATTCACCCCTAGGGAGTCATCTCCCACGTTATCCAGGAGACTTTCAACCCTGGATGTCATGTCCCATGTAGAGGGGAAGGCATGCTTTCACTTGCGAAGTTGGGCTTAGAGAGACTGAGGCTACATCTGAGCAACAAAAGAGGTCCTCCAGAAGTAACTCTTAGGCATGCCTATAGGTAGTCTAAGCTTCTCTGCTACTTACATAAGCTTCACAAGAGTAAGCCTCATGATTGAGGGCATGGCCTATTGATTTGGGCATACTTAAAGTTTGACACAGTATCAGGGGATTCCCTGATGGTGAGGTTTAATAGTTCCATATTCTTTCTCCCATCCCTCAGGGGACTTTGCCAATACTTTTTGATTAACTGCTTAATATAGTCTAGGATGTATTCAGGCATTACAATAATCTATACAGGATTAAAGGATCTCTTTCTTATTTTGTGCTCTCTGTATTTCAATTGTTCAAATGGGCTATACAGACAGGTTGAATTAGATTATGCACTACAGAAAATTTCAGTTCCAGACCAAATAAACCTTGCTTCCAACAGTCTCAAAGAGTATGTGTGGTTCTAAAATATAGACACTGTCTTCCTTACTCCTATGTTTTGAATTACTTTAACCCCAACCAACTCGGTTTCATTCTTATCTCTAAATATCAGGTTATATATATAAAACAACCTCCCAAAATCCAAAAATAATGATTACCACTCCAGACTTAATGTGTCTGCTCTAAAAGCTTACAATCTAGGCCCCTGTTTTCTTATAAGCATTTTCTAAGGGTGACCATTCCATTCTTGTTCTTTTATTTCTGGCTTATTTTGTCTCACCAAATGTCCCACATGTTCATTCACATCTTTGCATGCCTCATAACTTTGGTCCTTTTTGTAGCAGCACAATCTTCATTCATAAGTATACACTATTGTTCACCATCTACTTCTCCATCAGTGCATCCTTCAGCCACCTGCATTCATCAGGCATCATGTAGAGGGCCCAAAGTCCACAATCCATCAAAATTCTCAATTTTAGATAATTCCGTTGTTCCCAAGAGAAAGAAAACCAATAAACACACCCTTGCTAAATAAGAAATCTAAACTTCCTTTTAACTCTTGTCCCTCTCCCCATTAATTACCTCTGCTGTTGCTGTGGTAGTGCTGATGGTTTCCTTTTGAACATAGCTCATAGCATGCAATAGCAGTTTATCCCCCGTACTCTGGACTTAAACAGTATTTGTACAAGAATCATATCTTTGAAGTAATTCTTGCGAGAACTAATTCATATTTCCAGTGTTCATCAGTGGGACATGTAGGTCTATACAACCCCTTTCAATCTTGTTCATCTTCAATATGGTAATATTACTTATAGATCCACTAGAGAACCACCTTCATTCCTATCTGTTCCCTTACATTGGAGTTCAACCTCATTAGCTAATGGTTCATTCATCTCTAGCTTCTATGTAACTGTAATACCCCTATATTCTATATTATAAGCCTCTGATTATACATTTATCCTGGTCATAAAAGTGGAATCATACAGTATCTATCCTTTTGTGTCTGGCTAATTTCACTCAGCATTATGTCCTCAAGGCTCATCCACCTTGTCATGTGCTTCAGAACATCATTTTGTCTTATGGCTGCATAATATTCCATCATATGCATATACCACATTTTGTTCATCCACTCATCTGTTGATGGGCTTTTGGTTTGTTGCCATCTTTTGGTGATTGTGAATAATGCTGCTATGAATATCGATGTGAAAATGCTGTTTGTGTTGTTGCTTTCAGCTCTTCTAGGTATATACCAAGTAGTGCTATTGCTGGGTCATAGGGAAACTTGATATTTAGTTTCCTAAGGAACCGCCAAACAGTCTTCCATAGTGGCTGCACCATTATACGTTCCCACCAGCAGTGCATAAGTATCCCAGTTTCTCCACATCCTCTCCAACATTTATAGCTTCCTGTTTGTTTAATAGCAGCCATTCTTGTAAGTGTGAAGTGGTATCACATTGTAGTCTTCATCTGCATTTCCCTTATAGCCAATGAAAATGAACATCTCTAACTACAGACCAATATCTCTAATGAATATAGATGCAAAAATCCTCAGCAAAATTCTTGCAAATTGAATCCAGCAGCGCATTAAAAGAATTATACACCATGATCAAGTAGAATTCATCCCAGGTATACAAGGATGGCTTAAGATTAGAAAATCAATTAATGTAATATCCCATATCAACAAATCAAAGCAGAAAAACCACATGATCATCTCAATTGATGCAGAAAAGGCATTTGACAAAATTCAACATCCTTTCTTGTTGAAAACACTTCAAAGGATAGGAATAAAAGGGAACTTCCTCAACATGATAAAGGGAATATATGAAAATTAGTTAGCATCATCCTTAATGGGGAAAAACTGAGAACTTTTTCCGTAATATCAAGAACAAAACAAAGATGTCCACTATCACCATTTTTATTCAACATTGTGTTGGAAGTTCTAGCCAGAGCAAATAGACAAGAAAAAGACATACAAGGCATCAAAATTGGAAAGGAAGAAGTAAAACTCTCACTGTTTGCAGATGATATGATACTATATGTCAAAACCCCCAAAAAATCCACAGCAAAACTACTAGAGCTAATAAATGAGTATAGCAAAGTGGCAGGTTACAAGATCAACACTCAAAAATCTGTAATGTTTCTATACACTAGTAATGAACAATCTGAGGGGAAAATCAAGAAAAAAAATTCCATTTACAATTGCAACCAAAAGAGTAAAATATTTAGGAATAAATATAACTAAAGATACAAAAGACCTATACAAAGAAAACTATAAGAAATTGTTAAAAGAAATCACAGAAGACCTAAATAAATGGAAGGGCATACTGTGTTCATGGACTGGAAAACTAAATATAGTTAAGATAGCTATTCTACCTAAATTGATTTACAGATTCAATGCAATACAAATTAAAATCCCAAAAACTTACTTTCAGAAATAGAAAAACCAATAACCAAATTTATCTGGAAGGGCAAGGTGCTGTGAATGGTTAAAAATATCCTGAGAAAGAAAAATGAAGTTGAAGGTCCCATACCATCTGACTTTAAGGCATGTTATGAAGCTACAGTGGTCAAAACAGCATGGTACTGGCATAAAGACAGATATTCTAACCAGTGGAATCAAATAGAGTGTTGAAATATAACCCTCTCATCTATGGACAATTGATCCTTGATAAGGCAGTCAAGCCAACTCACCTGGGACAGAACAGTCTCTTCAATAAATGGTGCCTAGAGAACTGGATAGCCGATGCAAAAGAATGAAAGAGGATCCATATCTCACACCATATACAAAAATTAACTCAAAATGGATCAAAGACCTAAACCTTAGCTCTAAGGCTGTATAACTGTTAGAAGAAAATGCAGAGAAACATCTTATAAATCTTATAATAGGAGGTGGTTTCCTAGACCTTACACCCAAAGCATGAGCATTAAAGAAAGAAAGAAATGGGAACTCCTCAAAATTAAACACTTTTGTGCATCAAAGAACTTCATCAAGAAAGTGAAAAGACAGCCTACACAATGGGAGACAATATTTGGAAACGATATATCAGATAAAGGTCTAGTATCCAGAATATATAAAGAAATTGTTCAATTCAACAACAAAAAGACAGACAACCTAATTACAGAATGGACAAAAGACATGAACAGACACTTTGTAAAAGAGGAAATTTAAATGGCCAAAAGGCACATGAAAAGATGCTCAACTTTCCTGGCTATTAGGGAAATGCAAATCAAAACCACAATGAGATATCATCTCACAGCCACCAGAATGGTCATTATCAATAAAACGGAAAACGACAAGTGTTAGAGAGGATGTGGAGAAAGAGGCACACTTATCAACCGTTGGTGGGAATGTCAAATGGTATAACTGCCATGGAAGGCAGTTTGGTGGTTCCTCAGGAAACTAAGTATAGAATTGCCATATGACCCAGCAATATCATTGCTAGGTATCTACTCAGAGGACATGAGGGCAAGGACACAAACGGACATTTGCACACCAATGTTTACAGCAGCATTATTTACAATTGCCTAATGGAAACAGCCCAAATGTCCATCAACAGATGAGTGGCTAAACAAGCTGTTGTATATACATATGATGGAATATTTTGCAGCTGTGAGACAGAATAAAGTTATGAAGTATGTAACAATATGGATGGACTTTAAAGAGATTATGCTGAGTGAGATTAGCCAGAAACAAAAGGACAAATACTCTATGGTTTCCCTGACATAAACTAACATTAGTGACTGATCTTGGAGAATTTCAGTTGGTAAAAGAGACCATCAGGAGATAGAAATAGGATGTTTATTGGGTAATTGGAACTGAAGGGATACAGATTGTGAAACAGAACTGATTGTAAAAATTCAGAAATGGATAGCACAATACTACCTAACTGTAATGCAATATTGTTAGAACCCTGAAGGAAGCTGAATGTAAGAATGGTAGAGGGAGGAGGCATGGGGGCACAAATGAAATCAGAAGGAAAGATAGACAACAAAGACTGAAATGGCATAATCTAGGAATGCCTAGAGTGTATAATGATAGTGACTAAATGTACAAATTTAAAAATGTTTTTGCATGAAGAAGAACAAAGGAATGTCAATGCTGCAGGGTAATGAAAATTGATGATAATTAATATTTAAAAACTTTAATTTATGTGTGAGACTAAAGCAAAAAATGTTTATTTGGTACAAAACTTATCAAATAGTACCATAAGTACATGGAACCTTGAGTAGTGCATAAGATTTTTTAGGTTTGTCCAGAGTGATGCTCTGATAAATCCCAGAGTGACTTGAACAGTGAATAAAATAGTATTTGCAAAGTCCTCTTGGGGGAATGGTGAGAAAGGGGGAAAATTCAACTTCCCCACGTGGAGCATTCTTGACATTTTCACAAGCAGTGCAGACAACCAAAGCAATAGGCTGAGCCCTCAATCTTAGGGCTTGTTCATATGAAACTTAACTGTGCAAAGGATAGGCTAAGCCTACTTAAAATTAGGCTTAAGAGTCACCCCCCGCCACCCCACCCAGAGAGCCTTTTTTGTTGCTCAGATGTGGCCTCTCTCTCTCAGCCAACAATGCAAGCAAACTCATGGACCTCCCCCACTCTATGTGGGACATGACTTCCAGGGGTGTAAACCTCCCTGGCAATGTGGGACAGAAATCCTAGAATGAGCTGGGACTCAGTGTTCTAGTTTGCTAGCTGCCGGAATGCAATATACCAGAAACCGAATGGCTTTTAAAATCTGCCTTCCAGGGGCCAAGATGGCGGCTTAGCAATGTGCTCGTTTTAGTTCATCCTCCAGAACAACTACTAGATAACCAGAAACAGTACAGAACAGCTCCCGGAACCACGATAGTGACCAGACACACAGCGCGCCCAGGTCTGGAGCAGCTAGACCGATTGCAAGTCTCCAGAATAGTAAGTTCCCCAAAAGCCACGGCGGCCGGCGCCCAGCGCCCCTCCCCCATAGTCGGCTTCTCAGAGGGAAAGGAAAGAGTAGTGGGGACTGAGTCCAACCAAGCGCCAATTGTGGCATTAATAAACAAATTCTGATTACTAAAAATAGGCCCCCAGCTCACGCGAAACTGGGCAAGTCAGAAGTCGCTTTTTGGGCTAACCGAAAAAGAGGAAAGGGGACAAAACAGGGGTTTTCATGACTGTTTCTACAGAGACTTGGCAGCCTCTGGATTCAGCGGCAGGACTTCTCGGGCTGCAACTGCCCCACGCATAGGCAGAAACAGACTGCTTTCAGGGCTGTCTCCCACCTGAGCCTTCCCCAGGGGAGGGGTGAAGCCCAACTTAGGTGGAATCCCTCTCTCAAGGAACTCAGACCCCAGGGCTTGGCAAATTGAAGCCATTAAAACCAG
>PVIY010022918.1:0-40126 GCA_004026745.1 Myrmecophaga tridactyla | reverse complement strand
AGGGAGAAGTGGTTGAGTTGGGGAAGGTCTTGGGGGCAGGGGGGGAGCTGGCAATCCTTAGCTTGGGTTTCCAGGGACAGTGAGGGGATGAGGGCACGGTGGGTGCGTGGCACTAGGGAGCACGGCAGAGTGGGTGCCTGGCTTCCACACCAGGAGCAGGGCTTGGGGCAGTCTTTTGTGGGGCGTGGGCTTTCTGGGTGCGGGTGGCGCTGCCTGGGCCCAGGGACCCTTGGAGACTGGGGGACCTCCCCGCCCCAAGACTGACCCTAATGAGGTGGTTTTCCCTGTTCCTGGGAGATGACGGCCTCTGGGGAGCACTGGGAGTGTTGCAGGCCTCGGGCAGTTGGTGTAGGTCTTTTTGGAACCTAAATGCTGGTGCAGTGGAAGCCAGAGCTTGTTGTCTCACATGGTAGTTCTGCATTACGGAGAAGGCGAGGTGTAAGCAGTAGCAGAGTGAATTCCTCAAGAGAGGAGAAGAAATCCCGCAGCTCACCTGCGGTCCCGACGGCCACACACAAGAATGGCTGCAGCTTTCCGGGTTCACCCCCTTGTCTTCCTCCAGATGTGCCCATTGTTTTTTTATCATTTTCAATAGGATGAATTGGTTAGGCATTGTCTTAGCTATCTGTGACAGAGAATCTGATTAACAGTGGAGCAAACAAACAGGGGTTTTGTTTTTCTCAGTTAAGGAGCCTGAGGCTGGCAGATCCTCTGTCAGGTAGCTCCGCAATACCTTTAGAGATTCAGACTCCTTCTGTTCAGCCATCTTAGCTTGGCTCTCATGCTCAAGCTGGTTGCCTCATGGTTCCAAGGTGGCTGTTCAAGCTCCAGCATCACAGCTGAGCTCCTGGAAGGAAAAGAACAAAAGTCAAAGGTGTCTGCCAGCTGAGCTTCTTCTTTCTAAAGAACCTTCCTGGGCAGCTCACTGAGTAATATCTACTCACATGTCATCGGCCAGAACCGTGTCTCAGATCCAACTCTAGCTGCAAGGGAGTCTGACAAGCATACTTTTTTTTTTTTAAACTGGGGCATGTTGCTGCTCCACCCAAACTGGGGTTCTGATGGTGAGGAAGGAGCGGAGACTCACATGGTTAGAAATCCACAGTGTCTGTAGCAATCTCCACTTTTCAGAGCCTGTCTCTTAAGTTCCTATCAAACTTTACGTTGCATTTCTACCTTCCCTTTCTTAAGGGAAGCTTATTTTAATGGCTATATGCCATCAAATGAACGTACTCTCATTTATGCAACCATTCCTCTGTTTTTAGTGACAAAGCACTTTTCCTTTTTCTCAGTTGTGGATTATAAATACTGCTTTGTGGGGCATCATTGTGCGTGGGTCGAGTGTGTTGGGTTCTTCCTTTAAGGGTTTGCTCCCAGTGCTGGGTTCCCTAGTGCTGTTCCTCCCTTACCCCCATGAGCTGTGGCACAAGCCTGGTCCACTGTGGTTTCACTGCGACTTCAGCAGCCCTCGGCAATGTCGGAGATGTCTCTGCGTTCTTACTGCTATGGCACAGTGTCTTAGCACTCTCGGCATGTCTTTAAAGGCAGCCTGGAGGAGGTCCTGTGGGGTTGGAAGGCTGGTGCCTGCAGTCATGAAAACCCACATTTGTCCCCAGTCCTAGGGAACCTGAAGTTGCAATTTTAAAGGCTGGGAAACCTACTGCCCCCCCTGGACACCATGAAGACAGCCAAGGGAAGGGGGCCAGTGGGTCGCAGCCTAGCTCTGGGGACAGGGAAGTTTGGCCTTGCCAGACTGGGCCAGCCAGCTGGCCACCTTCATTGGAACTCTATACTGAGAAGCAGTCACAGTGGGAAGGAGGGCTGCGTGTAATTGATTGGCCGTGTCTGTCATGGCGTAGAATGGGCAGTGGTGGCATGCTTGCCACATCTCGCCTTCACTGGACTGCCAGAAGAGAGAACTTCAGGAGGTGGAGAGCTTTTCCTTGATGTGCCATTGCTTGTCCCTGGTTTTGTCTGGTTTCCAAAGCAGGATCCCATCTAGTCCCTTTTATCACCTGTCCAACAACCCTGTAAAACAGGTTGGGTAGGGATTCAACTCTGAGGCTCAGAGAGGCCCAGTGACTTGCCTGGGGACACACAGTGGAGCTCGGAAGCTAAACCCAAGC
Source organism: Myrmecophaga tridactyla (assembly GCA_004026745.1). Classification (NCBI taxonomy): domain Eukaryota; kingdom Metazoa; phylum Chordata; class Mammalia; order Pilosa; family Myrmecophagidae; genus Myrmecophaga; species Myrmecophaga tridactyla. The sequence continues at coordinate 38,000 of PVIY010022918.1, read as the reverse complement.
CTTCTACCCGGCATGTTCTCCTTTACAACTCAGCCATTTCCTCATGCTGTCCCAGGTCCTGTTCACCTGCCCAAGGGGCATCACGGGCTTGGCCTCAGGGAGAATCAGCCTCAGGGATATTGTTGGGCAGTCAGGAGGGACCCAGAGCCATCTCGTCCTACCCTCATCTTTGCTCAAACCATCCAAAGGCAGGGCGCGCATCGCCCCACTGATTTAACTTGGAGAGGAAGCTGCGGCCACAATGTTAGGGCAAAGGAAGAGGAAAAAGAAGGCCTCTCACCTGCTTGTCTTGGTCCTGCTGGCCAGAGCACCCCAGGACAAGTCTAACCTCTCATTCTCTTGCCACCACATGACAGCTGTTGCCCATGGCCTGCCCGTGGGGTTCTGGCCCTTTACAGACATGAGGTCATCTAATTTCAACCGAGGAGATATATATGTTCATGTATTCTCATTTCACAGATCCGGAAAGATCCAAGAGGTTAAGCAATTTGCCCAAGGGCAGACAGCCAATGAGAGCCAGGAGGCAGGCCCAGGCAGTCTGGCTTCTAAGCCTATGTGTGTAACCGTATTGTTCTATGCTGCTCCCTTAGGCCTTCTGTATCAGTCAGCTAGAGGCGTGTAACGAGCCAGTCGCCGTTGTAGAGTCTTCTAACAACCACTTATCATGCTTCCCATCTGTGGCTCAGCCAGCTGGGCAGCCGTTTCTCACTGCTGGGCTGCAGGTCGACTGGGGAGGCCGTGGTGTCCATTCCCCTTGGTGACAGCAGAGGTGTGAGAAAGAGGCAAAAGCAAGTGTCACGTCTTCCATGGGCCATTAGCCAAAGAGAGTCATAGGACCCAGGCCAAAGTCAACGGGTGGGGAAAACAGTCTGCCCAAGCAAGGCAGGGGCATGGTCTTCTCATAGCGCTGGCAGGCCGGCCCCTCTTGCCAAGCCCCACCCCGCCCTTCACAATCAGCTGCCTGGTGCAGTGGAGAGGGCTCAGCTCTGGGCTGCAGTCTGGGCTCATGCTCTGCCTGTTCCACAGCTCTCAGATATTGTGCTGTTTTCTCATCCACAAAACGGACGGCCCGCCGTCTGCATCCCACAGCTGCTGTGAGGATTAAATGAGATCACGAAGAACGCCAGGCCCAGATGTTGTCTTGTAGGAGCCCAACAAATGCTGGGTTTCTGCCCTAACAGGTATAGGAACATGAGGTTATCTGTTTGGCCAAGAAGATTGCCACATCCGTTTGTTACGTGATTGTTGGTCTCAAAGTCTGGTGATATGTTAGGTGGAAAGGCTGCTGTGATGCCGTGGCACCCCCAGATGCGCCATCGAGGTTCGACCGTGAGCAAACCACTTTGCTGCTTCATGGGTGTATTAAGTTTACTGTGCTTCCTTTAAACTTTTTTCTAAATTGGAGTTTTTATAGGAGGTTTGTAGTACCTCTATAGTTTAAACACACATACACACATATTAATGTTATGTTGTTTCATGTGATTAATTTATTGTGGCTGTGTATAATGAATGAGTCCTTATCTTTACAAGAGAGATGCTGAAACACTTATAAGGGAAATGAAATGTCTGGCATGTGCTTCAAACTGATCTGAGTTGTATGGGGAGTAGGTGGGGGTTTAGAGAAAACAAGACTGGGCGTGAGTTAATTGTTGACACTTGATTATTCATATCTGGGGGTGTCTTATGCTTTTTTCTTTACCTTAGTTTAGATTTGAAAATTGATATAGTAAAAAGTTTTAAAAAACTCAAACCAAACGTAAAAGCAGACGTGGCTCTCTCCTACCAGAGTCCAGTCCTCAGCCACTTCCAGAGCTGCCCACTGCACCAAAGAGCCTGGAAACAGCTGACTTTAGCACAGCCGCTGGCCTGGATATGTATTTTCTTTGGCCCATCTATGATTTAAAGAAAATTGGGATTGTTGCCAGCACTTATTGATTTTTTTCAAAAGAACCAGCTCTTGGTTTTATGAGTTAGATGATGTATTTTATTGATTTTGCCTTTTATCTTTATTAAACACTTATTCTACCTGCTTTAGTTGTATTTATTTTTCTTGTCTTAGCTTCACGCATAGACGGTCACTTAGACTTTCTGCTTTTTTTTTTTTTTTTTAAACAACTGTATTAAAGGCTATCCGTTTTCCTCTGTATGCCACTTTGGCTGTATCTCAGAGGTCTCTCAGTCCTTTGTTTGTAAGTAATTTGCATATTCAGTCAATCTTTTCCTTCATGCCAAGTGTTATTTGAAATGTGTGTGTGTGTTTTAAAATTACACACACACACACACACACACAACCACACACACTCTTTTGTAATATTTTTTTTTATGGTTAAAGTTTCTCTCCTGGCCATGGAGCAGGTTAGCCCAGTGTTTTGGTTTGCTAATGTTGCCAGAATGCAATATGCCAGAAGTGGATTGGTTTTTACAAAGGGGATTTATTAGGTTACAAATGTACAGTTCTAAGGCCATGAAAATGTCCAAACTGAGGCAATAACAAGAGGATACCTTCACTCAAGAAAGGCCAATCATGTCCCCGGTTCCTCTGTCACAGGGGAAGACACACGGCGACGTCTGCTTTCCTTCTCTCCTGGGTTGGTTTCAAAATGCCTTTCTCAGCTCCTGTGGGTCCTTTTGGCTTCTGCTGGGGGGATTTCCTTCTGCATCTCCAAATGTCTGTGTCTGCTCTCCAAGCTTCCATCTTTCTTCAAAATGTCTCCCTCTTAAAGGACTCCAGTAAGTGGATTAAGACCCACTTTGAATGGGTGGGGTCACATCTCCATGGACACAATCTAATCAAAAGGTCCCAGCCAACAATAGGTCTGCCCACAAGATTGGATTAAAAGAGCATGGCTTTTCTGGGGTACATAACCGTTTGAGACCAGCATACAGAATGATTAGGAGCCGGCGCTTTGGAGCTGGACTGTCTGGGTACCTTCCTACCTCTGCTGTTTACTGACTGGGTTACCTTGGCCATGTAATGCAACCTCTCTAGGCCTTCGCTTTTGCCATCTATAAAATGGGGATAACAATAATAACAGCAATGGCCATTATAACAGTAACCCCCAGGGTTTTTGAGAGGATAAAGTTGGCTATTGCATCTAAACACTTGCAATAGCTAATATATTTCTAATGCGTGACTTCTAAATTTTAAAATGCATTGTGCCTTTTCTTCGTAGCTTACTGATTACTTTTTGTAGTGTTCCATGGATATTTGAAAAGGGCATATCTCTGTTAGGTATAAAGTTCTACATACCATCTGTTAAATCAAACTTCTTTGTTATGCTTTCAAAGCCTGTTCAAGGGTTGAAAACTAGTAGCTTAGTGCCTAAATCAGCTCACAAAGCTGATAGTTCTGTGCATACACAGTGTTTTGAATTATCATTATTTTAAAACTGTTAATGCTTTAAATGGAGCATGTGCTGTGTTGAGCTCACTGAAGTCTCCATAACCCTTTACATCTGGCCACTTCACTCATTTACTTTATCTGCCTGGTTCGAAAGGCATTTTAACCTGTGCCCCTTCCTTTAGAGTCTGATTTTATTATTATTATTTTGTCTACTTAATTTCTGAGAGATGCCTGTTAGTGTGTCTTCTGGCGCTTGTGGTTTCTCAGTTTCTTCTTGTATTTCTGACAGTTTCAGTTTGTGTATTTTGAAGCTATGTGGTTAGATGCATAAAAATCCATGTTTGCTATTTCCTTTTCATGTATACAGATTTGCCTTTGTAAAAACAAGCTTCTTATTGCATTTGAGGCTATTTGCCTTACGTTCCTTTTTCCTGATGTTGTTGCTGTGATAGCTTTCTTTTTTATTAGCATATGTTTCCTAGAGTTTTTCATTTTTAAAAACTTTTTTTATTGTATAATGTAACATATGTACAAAGTAAAGAAAGAAAAAGCAATAGTTTTCAAAGCACTCTTTAACAAGTAGTTACAGGACAGACCCCAGAGTTTGTCATGGGCTACCACATGATCTTCTCAGATTTTTCCTTCTAGCTGCTCCAGAAATATTCTAGGAGGCTAGAAGGAATTTTTTTTTTTAATCATCACAATCGACTTTTTTTTTCTTTTTTGTGAAAAATAATATATATACAAAAAAGCAATAAATTCTAAAGCACAGAACCACAATTAGTTGTAGAACAGATTTCAGAGTTTGGCATGGGTTACAATTCCACAATTTTAGGTTTTTACTTCTAACTGCTCTAAGACACTAGAAACTAAAAGAGAGATCAATTTTATACTTATTTTGTCCTTGTCTCTTTTGACATAGTTTATAACAAAAGGCATAAGAAGGTATAAAGTCAAGTCCAAAAGGCCCTTGGGGTGAAGGGGCAGTGATTCATGCCTGCTTACCTCCATAAGGGCCAGGACAGATTTTATTTGGCGCTTCTCAGGGGTAAGGACAAAAAAGGAAACGTGCAACACGTGGGGGCTCCTATTATCAGAAACATCTGGCAGTAAATCACCATGTGAGTGTCCTCACGTGCTGTCCTTTAGGGCTGCCGGAGCACTGACATGCTGGGGTCACAGGAGTGTTGGGACCTAAGTGAGGACACGCGGCACCCTGGCTGACCCGGAGACGACCAGAGCACGTGGGGCCCCCCGGGGACATCTGAGTGGCATATTCCAGAAACGTCTGCTTGGCCTTCCTTGGAGCGCGGGCCTCTGCCCTTGTGTTTATCACATTCCTGTTCCAGGCTGCGAGGAGGGAAAGGGGGCGAAAGTTCCCCTTTTGTGGCTGCTGAGAAGCCCCGCCCAGCTATTTCTGCTCCCATCTCATTGGCCAGGCATGGGGCCCATGGCTGCATGTAGGCCAATCACTGGCTGCTGACTGCGGAAGGGGGCGTGGCCGGGGCGGGCCAGCCCAGCCCACGTGTCACCTCCCGTCTTCTCTAAGGAGCGTGCTGGCGGGTGGCTGGAGGGCACGGGAAGAAGGCATGAGCCTTGGGCGTGAACGCTGCCAGGCAGCCACCGATGCAAGAGGAAACTCACGCTTTGGAGTCAATACCCAGGTCCATATCTGGCCTCTCCCTTGCTGGTTCACAACCTGGACAGGTCGCTGAGTGACCCTCTGCCTCGGTTTCCTTATCTGTAAAGCAGAGTGTGGCGAGCTTAATAGCGGTGCCCCTGAGATGCCACATCCCACTCCCTGGAACCTGTGAGGATTACCTTCTGTGGCAAAAGGGACTCTGCAGGTGAAATCAAGTTAAGGACCGCCCTGGATGACACAGGTGGACCCCACATGCAAGCAGGAGTGTCCTTAGAAGCCAGGCGACGTGTTGCTTTGAGCCACCCGGGTTGTGGCAGTTTGTTACAGCAGAGGAAGTGTGGTCGGGAGGGCAGATGAGCCACAGGGGCCCAGAGCTCCTCTTCCTGCTTCCTTAGGGTCTAGTTTTAGCGTGGGTGGCAGGCGTTTTAAGGTGGCCCACGTGGGTTGGAAAGGAGGTGGCCTGGCCCCAGCCCTGTGTGCTAAAGGAAGGGGGTGAGGCGGGCTGGCCATGCTAGAAGAACCCTCTGGGCCCAACCCTGGGGCCCCAAGCCCCTCTCGCCCCAAGCTTGCTGCAGATCCCGGGGCGAGGGGACCTTCTGGCGGCCTGGCCTTCCGACAGGGACAGTGCTCTGAGCTCTCAGACATGTCAGGGAGCAGCCTGAGAGGCCACCACCTCTTGACAAATCTGCCCGCCCTGACTGGGTGTTAGTTTCCCAGGGTAGGTTGGTTAACTCTGAGGTCTCCACAGGATGGAGGTGGAAACCCTCCAACCTGCTGCAGAAGAGAGAGGCCACTTGCTATTTAATTTGAAGTTCCAGGATGTCCCAAGAGTCCCCTGTAAAAAGAATCCAAAGGGAAGATGAAGTTGAGCTGCAGAGTGGGGGGATGCTGTCACCAGGGTGGGGACGGGCGTGGGGATACCGAGGAAGGCAGGCTTGCCTGCACAGGGCTGATCCTTTCTCTGGCTGCCACCCTCTCCTGCATAGTGTCCAGACACCTGCCCTTCTCTCCTATTCCTTCCCTCCAGCGAGGGAGAACTCACTGCCTGCAGGACATGACTCTTCCCCTTAAGCCTTCCTTCCCGGGTCCGGCAGGGACTCCTTGCAAGGAGGGGTGTCAAGTCCTGTTGTCTTCTCTTCTTCTTGCCTCTCAGGGGGACTTTGGCCATTCAGCCGGGACCTCGTGCTGTTGATTCTGCAGAAAGGGGACTGCTGGCACCCCTTCCCCAGCCCCTGCTGCTGGTCTCCCTTCCCTGAGACCCAGGATTCCTGGCCATTGGAGATGCCCTGGTTCTTTTCCTTTGGGTTTTGTTTTCCAGCTCAGCCTGGTTCCTTTCTGGGCACACAGAGGAGCCCTCGCTCATTTTTGGCTTCCTCTGGGAATGACCTAAGCAGTTGTTTTTAAAGTGCTGGCGGGGGGCACTAGGCATTATGCAATGCTGCGTTAAGATGCGTTACCCACTCCGTGCCTCCCATTTGCCTACATTTTTGAGATGATTCAAGGCTGGTGTTGATGTGCATCAAGCCAGTCACGGAGCCATCAAGTCAGATCAAGTCACTCCCCTGCTCAAAAACCATCAATGGCTCCCAGTGGCCTCCAGTACAAATGCACTGCTTCCCACGGACTTTTGAAATAGAAGCTCCACCACTCAGCCCTGCCCCTCCTCCACCCCTGCCTCTTGCACACTGACTCTGGAATGGGGTCCTAACCAGCCGGGCTCCCCTAAAGAATCCCCTTCTGGGAAGCCCCCCACCAGCTGGCTGGCTCCCCCTCCTGTGTGTTACTGCAGCTTCAGGCCCCCCATTATCTCAGCACCTGTCACTCCGTGTCCTGCCCAGCTCTCCCCAAGCCCGTCTTCCTGCCCCTCCCCTGTGCCTCTCGGTAGGGGCTGTGCTGTCCATCTCACTGTGTCCAAAGCATCTGTCCGCCAGCGTCTGGCACCAAGCAGGCCCTCTGAGAATGTCTGTTGAATGAACACAGCCATGTAAATGGAGCAGCTTTCACGAGAGCTATATTTAATTGTTCTAGAATATTTTCCAGGTCTTTAAGAAAAGCAAGTCCTTCAGAAGCAACAGCCCACTAATCTGAACGGCCGGTGTTTGCAAGCAGTGGTGGGTGGTCCAGTTGGAAGGGCGTCCCTTCGCCCATGGGAGCCAGGGTTGTCCCTGCACCCCCATTCTCCCTGCTCACCCCAAAGTGCCAGCTGACCCTGCTGCTGCTCCTCCAAATCCAAGGGTACCTGCAGGGCCTGGCTTGGTTCCTGTGGACAGCTGGGAGCTTCAGTCTGAGCAGGCCACAGAAAGGGGCCTTTCTTTCCCTACCCGGTCCACTGTTCCTGGGTGCTTCCCTTTGGAGTAACTCCAACTGCCTGGGCTGCACATGCCACCGGGCAGATAACTGACAGTTGTTAGCGTGAGCTCCGAGCGTTAAGCAATGCGTCCCTCTCCCTCCCAAGCAGGGCTTTGGGCCCCTGGTGCCTACTCCAGGTGGCCCAGCACCCCATGCCAGGATGATGGATTGACCCCCTGCTGGCCTCACCGGGGAAGGTGGCCTTGGCAGCCTGGGGAACTCTTACTCCTTAAGGCACAGGGAGCAGACAGCCCCATGGCCTCCTGCCCACTGCTGTGCCATCTCGCAGCCACGTGGTGTGGGGAGAGCACCCGCAGGCCAGCAGCTCCTGTCCCTCCCTGGCTCCCGGGGCCAAGTACAAAGCCCTGAGATGTACAGGCTCTTCCCAGCGAACCCTCCTTCTCTCCCAGCCTCCTCACCTCTCTGCTGTGCTCTGGGCTAGCCTGCTGGTTCTTTTAGCACGGTCTGTGCCCCCTGCCCTCTGTCTTTCCAGTTCCAGACCCCTCTGCTCTTTCTGCACTCAGGGAGCTTTTGTTGAGCAGCATGTTAGGGAGAGGAGGTGGCTCAGTGGTTAGAGCTGGCCAGGGCCTCAGACTTGCCCCCCACCCCCACCCCCGGACACGGGTCCGCCCAGCCTTTTTATGGTGTGAGCGGATGGCACGCTCCGAGCTGAGCGTCTTCACGAGGGAGGCAGGAAGGATGACAGCTGCTTGGCAGAGGGTGTGTGAGGGTGAAATAAGACGATGTATGTACAAGCTGGGCCTGTACCAGCCCGTGGTGCAGAATGGCTAAAGGGCGGGTGTCATCATTGTGGTTGTCGTTATTACCCTCACGTGCTCATTTTGTCCCGGGCTGGCTCTGCACCAGTTGCTGGTGGTTTGGAGGCAGACAAAGCAGACAGAAGTCCACATGTTTGGAGAGACGGTTGTCAATCAAGTAAAGACACATGCATTTGAAGCTGCAAGTCGTGGGGGCCAGCTGTGAAGGAAAAGAGAGCGCATGAGAGCAAGTGGTGGGATGGAATTTGGGCTGGGTGGTCAGGGCTGGCATCCCTGAGGGAAGTGCCATTTAAGCTGAAAAGTGAAGGCTTGGGGAGAAATTACTTAGTTGGGATGGGGCTGGAGCAGTGTTCCAGGACAAGGCAGTCACACAGCTTGTGCAAAGGCCCTGTGGCAGGCTAGGGTTGGAAGGTGGTCAGGTGCTGAGGCTGGAGAGGTAGGATCCTGGAGACTGGTAAAGAATTTGAGATTTTACCCACAGATCTTAGAGAGGGATTTGGAGGGGGCTGGTTCACATAGCTCTTGGATGAGAGAATGAGACCAACTGGGTACGGCCCCATTCAGCCATCTACTCGCAGACGGCTGCAGACAAGCTCCTTGCCCCATGTGTGCCCTGGTTTCCCTGCTGGTGAAGTGGGGCATCAACCTCCAAGGGCAGTGTGGGTTCTGAGACAGCGGACAGGTGAAGGCCGGGCACATGCACTCGGCCAGTTCCCAGCTGTGGTGTGACACCAGGTGCACTTGTGAAAGATGCCGTGGCAGCAGGTAGGCTGTGGGCTGCAGGGCCCAGAGTGGGGATGAAGGGGGGTGCAGGCTGAGCCTCCATGTGGGTGAGCCCTGGTGGAGACTTTGCGAGGGGCAGGGGCCGGCGAGGGGAGGAGCGGAGACAGAGCTGAGATGCTGAAGTCATAGAGGAGGGCAGCTCTCTCCCCTGATCTGCACGGGGATGGCATCCCTCCTTCCTGCCCGCCCCCTCCCCCCAGCCCCAGGACTGTCCCCTCCCTCGATGCTGCCACAAGACTCCCCTGGAGGTGTGTGGGACCCAGCCAGCCTCTAGAGCCCCCTGTAGGCCCAGGACAGGTATCCTCCTTCCAGCTAGAATTGGGGCCCTCACTTAGATTCCATAGGAAGGGGAGCTGGGACAGCAGGCTCAGGGGCGGTCCTTTTCGTCCCCTGACTGGAGGACCGCGGCATTGGAACTTCCGGTCCTTTCTGCTCTGCCATGCTGGCAAAGGCCAGGCCAGGAGCTTGCCCTTGGCTCCCTCTGGACAGGTGCTCTGCCAGCCGGAAGGACAGCTGCCAGCTCCTGCTGGCCCCGGGCACGGCTTCTGCAGGCGTGGGGCGGGACCAGGTGGTGCAGGGGGAAGAGAGCTGTGTGTGGGTGGGGTGGGGGGCAGGCGTGCAGGCCCCCAGACCATCCTGCCCAGGGCAGGGCCTCGTCCTCAGCTCTGCGTCCCCAGCCCCTAACTTGGTCTCAGAACAGAGGAAGGGCTCAGTGAATGCTTGCCGAATGAATGAACCCATTTGGACTCTGGCTCTGCCACCACCCTGGGCAGCTGCTTCCCCTCTCTGGCTTCATTCTCACCTCCTGTGAAGGAGGAACACAGGTATCTTAGAAAAGACCTGGGTTCGAATCCCGGCTGTGTGACCTGGGGTGAGCTCTTTAACTTCTCTGATCTGTTTTCTCATCTGTAACGTGGGACTGCTGGGAAGATTGACTGGGGAGAACGCTGGCCTGGGCCAGCACCCAGCCCCTGCCATGCTGACCCTCACTTCTTTTGGGACAGCATAGCCAGTGATCCTGGGGTGGAGAGATTTCTGCCCGTAGCAGTAAGGGCGTGGGGAGCTCCATGCAAGGACACTGACCCCTGTGGCTTCGCCACTGCAGGGTTTACCCCATAACAGGACATCCCCTTGTCAGCAGGCCGGGGCTGGGACAGCTCCTTGGGGAAGGGGTCGAGGACTCAGGCTCCTTCCCGCCTCCTGGGCCACCACCCCGCCTCTCTGCTCAGGCTTTCCAGGCAGAACAAAGGAGAGGACACGATGTCTCTCCTGGAACCCGGTTTCCCAAGCATCCTGCCATGACACAGAACCGCGACCAGGGGCTTAAACCACAGGAGCGGATTCTTACCCAGTTTTGAAGGCCAGAAGTCCAAAATGGGCACCGGTGGGGTGCCCTCTTCCCGCTTCTGGTGGAGGCAGCCTCCCTGCCTCCAGGCTCACTCAGCCTCAGCTGCACGGGTGTCTCCATGTGGCGGTCTTCAGAGGATGCTTGTCATGGGAATTAGGCCTGTCCTACCCCAGCGTGGCCTCATCTTAGCTAATTACACCTGCAGAGACCCTATTTCCAAGTGAAGTCGCATCTGAGCTTCCAATGGACATGTGTTTTGGGGCAACACTGTCCCACCCATCATACCTCGTGCTGACTCCTGCTGTCACTGGCTGGGTACGTGGTGTGTGGGCTCCCCAGGGTGTTTTCAGCTGGGTCCATTGCTGCCCCTGAACACATGTCCATTGGAAGAAAACTGGGGCTCTTTTAGCAAGGAAGAAGGGAGCACGGGCATTGGCTAGACAACCTGGGGTCCCTGAATTCAATGCACATTACTCTGGAATGGGAGCTGAAAACATGCACACTGAAAAGGCATGTGCATTCCTTCAGGTCAGTGTAGACCTGCCTCCCCGTAGTGTTGTCTACACTGCCGTATGGATATGAAAACTCTTTAGCTGACCCTGCTGGGGAAGGTCGCGTTTTCTTGGTGGTGGTGGGGATGGTCTGACCAGAGGGCGGAATGTGATGTGTGTCTGTTCCGGGAGGTGGGCATGAGGGGCCAGCATGGGGCCAGCTGCCCATGGAGACAGCATGTGTGTCCTGGAGCCCGGCTTTCTGGGGTTTGAGCCTGCCTTTGCAGCCATGGGGCACCTCCTTTGGGCCTCTCTTTCACAACAGTTGAAGCAAGCAGCTACTCAAGGAGAGCTTAGGGCGGTGCCTGGCCCATAGGAAACTCTGCCTCTCAGAGAATCAGGTGCAGGCTGAGGCTGGGGGCACCTTGGAGGGCAGGGGGCCCTATTCTGAAAAACATGGTGTTCACTAGGCAAAATGGACAAGTCTGTACCGGCTGCAGCAAGGGAGACAGGAAGGGGTATATCACAGGGTATGCCTCTCTCAAGAGCTGCAGGCCAGCAAGGGTGACAGACATGTACCCAGCCAGCGATGGCAAGGCGGGCTCAGAGCTGGGGGAAGTTCTAGGAGGGACCTGCCACTGCACAATTTTATCACTGGGAGAGGAGCCTGAGAGGTGCATGAGTCAGTAGAGGCTCCTGCTGTATAACAGACAGCCCCCAGGCTCCGTGGCTGAGCCCAAGTGTATTTTGTATCGCCTGCTGGCAGGGCAGAGGAGAGGCTCTGCTCCTGTAAGGCTTGGCCCCAGGTGCCTTCTGTCCTGTGCTCTGCCCTCCTCCAGCTCCTTGGAGCCCCCTCCATCCCCCCCAATGGAGAGAAGGGCTTGGAGGCTCCTGCAGAATGCTTTTCACAGGTGGCCTGGACATGGTCGTGGGTCACTTCTGTCCACAGTGCCTTGACCAGTGCTGGGTCATGTGGTCCTCCCCAACTGCAGAGAGGCTGGGAAATGCAGTCCAGCCTGCATCGAAGTGGACGCATGTGCGGGGTTTGCGGACACCACCAGTGTCCACCCAGGGGGCTTCTGGGAGAGAAGAATGGTGACCCGGGGGCAGGGAGACCCACAGGCTCCAGGCAGGACTGAGATGGAAAGCCCATGGGGGGGCAGTCATAGGGTGGGGGAAAGGCAGCAGGAGGTGAGGGGATGTGTCCTGGCCCCAGGCCCCCAAGGGCTTCGGGGTTTGTTTCTCATCCAGGCGCTGCCCATCGCAAACATCGTTCTCTCACTCAGCCCCCACCTCTGCTCCTTCCTGGGCTTGGCGGATCCGAGGCTGGGGGAGAGGCAGTAATTTTCCTGTAGCTCCTGCAGCCAAAAACTCAGAGCCAGGATTTGGACCCAAGTGCGTCTGATTCTAAGGTCCCAGGGTGGGGAAGCCTTTGTGGGGTGGGGCGTGTGTGTCCCTCGGTGCCATCCAGGAGGACACAGCCTTAGATGTCACTCCCAGGGAAGCACTCACCATGTCCAGGGGCTCTGCAGGCCCCCTGTCTCTCCTCCTGGGGGCCTCTGGGGTCTCCAGCCCCGCTTGTCCTGACCGCTTAACCCCTTCTCCAGGAAGCACCATCAGTTCAGTAGATGCATCAGCACAGGAGAAGGCCTGGCACAAGGCCGAGGGGAGGATGTAGGCCATTTGGACCAGGTCAGGGTGGCAGACATGACCTGGGCAGGGCTGGAGCCTGGGGCTGGGGGTCCCAGGTGCAAATTCTGGCTTTCCTCTCCTCATGTTATGCAGAGAGCCCTGGGCATCTCCTCTGTTAAACAGGGGGCCCAGGTGCTCTGACCTCTGGGCCAGCTTCCCCGGGTTACAGTCATGTGCCTACAAGGCTGCCCCCATGGCACATTTGGGGACTCCCAGGGCCACCCTCACTTCTGACCAATTGGCTGCAAATTTGGGGGTTTCCACTTACCCCCCTCACGTTCACTAACTTGCTGGAGTGATTCACAGAACTCAGGGGAGTGCTATACTTACAATTACAGTTTTAGTAAAGCAAAAAGGAGATAAAATCAGGACCAGCCATGAGAAGAGATGCCAAGGGAATGACACAGGAGGGTCCCCAGGGGCAAAGCCACTGTTGTCCCCTCCCCCTGATGTCAGCCCGGCCACCCCCTTCCACATCCCATGTGTGGCCAGCTGAGAAGCTGTGCTTTGGTGCCCAGATTTTTTATGGGGCTCATCACACAGGTGTGTTGGTGGATTCTGTGCCCAGGGGCGTGGCCTCAGTCTCCCGGGTGGGGCAGGTGCCACCCAAAGACCCAGCCCTCTCACTGTGTGCTGGCCAGCCCTGCCCAGGGTCTCTGGTGGCACCAGCCATGGAGGGGCCACCGACACCTCATTAGCATAAACTATCAGGTGTGGTCTGGGGGGGGCACCATGAATGGCAGAGGCACCCCCATCACTGGGGAGATTCCATGGTTTAAGAAGTGACTCCCAGGAGCGGGACAAAGGCCTGACCTCTTTTGGGGACCTGTGCCGGTTTGAAAGTATTATGTACCCCTGAAAAGCCATGTTTTAATCCTGATTCAGTCTTGTGGAGGATAGCTGTTTCTTTTAGTCCTGATTCAATACTGTAAGTTAGAATCTTTTGATTAGTTTATCTCCATGGAGATGTGACACACCCAATTGTGAGTGTGACCCTTTGATTACTTGGAGATGTGACTCCACCCATTCCAGTTGGGTCCTGATTAGTTTTTACTAGAGTCTTTAAAAGGGGAGATATTTTGGAGAAATGACAGAAACTTCAGAGTTGACAGAGAAAGCAGAGACTCAGATGTTTGGAGGTGCTTGGAGCCCAGCAGACATCACCATGAGATGTTAAGCAAGCCAGAAGCTGGAGAGAGCCAAGGGAGGCATAAGAAACCCAGTCTCAGAGAAGCAAACTAAGGAACCCCCACAAGAATAGAGATGAAAGCAATGGAGCCCAGGAGCAAGGGACCAGCAGAAGCCAACTATGTGCCATCCCAGCTGACAGAGGTGTTCTAGACCCATCAACCTTCCTTGAATTATCTTTCCCTGGATGCCTCAGTTTAGACATTTTTATAGGCTTAGAACTGTAAACTTGTAACCTTTTAAAATTCCCTTATAAAAGTCTCTCCATTTCTGCTATATTGCATTCCAGCAGCTTAGCAAACTAAAACAGGACCAAAATTACTTACTATACTAGGACCCACCTTCCCCATGGACAGATGGTACCAGAGATCCCACACCTGGCCTTGGAGGGGCCCTGGCAGTGGGCACAGTGAGCCCAGAGTTATGGGATGAATTCTTTCCTCTCTGTTGGAGGAGGAGAGGGGCTTGGGTGAACCCCCACCCCCTGGCTGCAGCAGAAGGAAAGGGAACCTGGGCTGTGTCTTTGGTGGCATTTTTGCACCCTGCCGAGGGGTTTATTAACCCGTGGTCCCAGATGCGCTTAACTGACACTTTTAGCTTTCCAGCCAGCTGTGCAACCCTTGAAGCTGTCCTAACCCTAATGTCCCCATCTGGAAAATGAACTGATGATGTTACAAAGCACCTGCCACGTAAGGTGTTGTGGGAAATGAGACAGATGCCGTCTTCCACTCTGCACCTCGGTCATATTATCTCTGGAGAGGAAATACCTAAGTTGCCCAAAGACGCATGGGAGGAGTGGCCCAGGCTCAGCAGCCGGAGCATGGGGGCGGCTGCAGCCAGGCCCCTGAGTACCACCCTGGCCTCTTCCCTGGGCTTCGGGCTTCTGGGCTTGACCTTTCCCAGGCCCGGTCTCCCCTTTGGGGAATTGCAGAAATCACGGTGCCTGCCCTTGGCCTGTGTCATGGTCAGGTTCATGTGTCAACTTGGCCAAGTGGTGGTACCTGTTTGTCTGGTTGGGCAACTGCTGGCCTGTCTGTTGCAATGAAGACATTTCATAGAATTAAATCATGATCACGTCAGCTGCATCTGCAGCTGATTCCATTTGTAATCAGCCAAGGGGATTGTCTTCTTTAATGAGTGATGCTTAATCTAATCACCGGAAGCCTTTTAAGGAGGATTCAGAAGAGACAGGCTCTCTTCCTGCTTTGGCTGGAGAGCCTCTCCTGGGGAGTTTGTCCAGACCCTCCATCAGAATCGTCAGCTTCACAGCCTGCCCTGCAAATTTTGGACTCTGCATTCCCACAGTTATGTGAGACACTTTTATAAATTTTATATTTGTGAGTGTTCCCTGTTGATTCTGTTTCTCTGGAGAACCCTAAGTAATACAGCCTGTGGCCCCATGCCCTGCTCTTGGGGCGAGAGCTTTGCAGGTGCAGTGCTCCTGCCTGGAAGGTAATGCCCTGTGAGCAGGACACCCACATGTCCAGATGAGGCCACTCTACACTTCCAACTTTTCGGGTGTGTTCCTGAGAACTCATTGGTAGTATAAAACAGAAAAACAAAACCAAAACCTTCCAACACCTGTCTCAGCCATTAAAAACTAACTCATCAGCCTCACATCTCCTCTTTATCTTTACCTCCAGGTCCTTAAAAGTCACAGACTAAAGCCAGAAGTTGAAAATAACTGGACATAAGCCCCAGGGTTCCCTGTGCTCCCCAAGGTGGCTGGTTATCCAGATGTACTGCGTCAGGCCGTGGGAAGAGCTCAGCCAGCCCTGGGATACTTCTTGCCCCAATGCTCATCTGGAAAATGGGCTATTGGTGTTCCCAGGTCGGGTTATCAGATGGCAGCTGTCGGGGTTATAGGTGAATGTGCAGGGCCCTGCCACCCCCTGGCACCTGGCTGATTTGCACAGGGCCCCTTCCATTGACCCTGGGTCCTGGCTGGGCAAGATTTTTAGGTCTTTTTCTGCTGGGTGTTCACTTGGTAGCTGAGGGGACCTTAGCTCCCCAGGTCTGGACTGAGGCCTTTCTCTCTCCTTTACCCTGTTCTGCAGGGTGAGGGGGGGTGTCTCTCAGGGGTCAAAGGTGAGTTTATTACATCAGGGCTGTTTATTTATGTCCCCTCCCCTTCCATCTCATAGGCTTCTTCTCTGCTCCTGCAGCAACTGTGGGTTTTGGGGCTCCCTTTTCCTGGGCAGTACATGCCCCCCTGCTCCCCGCTCCCTGAAGGCGGCCCTCAAGCGCAGGGCCGTTGCCATGGGAATTGTGTATCCAGTGTCTATTTTTAGTACTGCCTGGTGTTGGCTGTGAGTTTTCTACTTTGCCCAAGTGCACAGATTTTGACTGGGCACAGGGGGTTGGCTGTTTTTGTTTCCAGATGTGGCCATGCCAGGAATACTGCCTGAGCCATTAGTATAGGTGGGCCTTCTTTAAAGGCTGGGCTCTCCTGCCTGCCCAGCCCTGGGAGCACAGGGGGAATGCCCCACCTCTGAATGGGGCATTAGGAAACGGGACTTTTCTAAAAAGATGTCCATCAAGGCTTTCCCTAACCCTACCACACAGGTCTCTATCAAATTTCCAAGCTAAACTTCATGCCTCAAATTGAAGGCAGAAGATAAATTTCTCTCTTCTCTTTTCCCATTACCTTGGCCACGCTGATTAAAAATAGAGAATACTGATTGTCTTGCATTGCATTGTGTCCTCCAAAAAGACATGCTTAAGTCAACCTCTGGTTGCTTGAATGTGGCCTTCTTTGGAAATAGGGGCTTTGGAGATGGAATTTGAGAGCAGCAGGTGCTGCTGGAAAAGGGTGGACCCTCATCCAGCGGCTGGTAGAGAAATGCAGGCACTCGGAGAGGGAAGCCGGCCATGTGGTCGCAGAGCCAGGACTGGGGTGTGCCGTCTCCAAGCCAAGGACCACTGGCAAACCCCAGGAGCCAGAAGGGGCAAGAAAGGGAGCCGTCCCCAGGGCGTTTGGGGGGAACCAGGTCCTGCCGATGCCTTGATGACAGACTTTGGGTCCGCGTAATTGTGAGACGATACATTTCTGTTGATGCCACCTGGTCTGTAGCACCTTGTTTTTGTGGCCCCAGGACACTCAGACCGAGGAGTCTCTGCAGAGAGGCCGCTGCTGGGTCCTTCCAGGCCACTCCCTGTCCGAGGGGCCAACCCCCTCCACTTACTCTCCTGGCCCCTGAGCTCCTTCCTAGCGTTCAGTGGAGGGTGAGCTTCATGTGTTTGTGAATAGTGTGTGTGTTTTGCACATTTAGAGCCTGTCTCGCCCCTGGGCCGAGACCCCACCAGGACAGGCAGGGTTGGCGCTGTTCTGCTCTGCAGCCACGGTACGCAGGCACAACAGGGAGCCTTGATAAATATTTGAGAATAAAATAATGAATGACCCTGGGGATCCTGGGATGCTCTGGGGAACCCACCAGGCATCCTGCGCAGGGGCTTTGAGAAGTGTCTCCACCTCCTCCAGGTGGGCTCCGGGGTGGGGTCCCCACCGCTGGGGCAGAGCAAAGCAGCCAGCACCTGGACCAAGGAGGCCTCGGAGGGCACCCCCTAGGATGGGGCGTTTGTGTGGCAGGAGGTGAGCCTGGAAAGAGGAGCACCGTTTGAGCAGCCTGGGCTAGTTTAGTTTATTCGTCGTTGCCTGCTTCCCACGCAACGAGCAGCCTGGCTCCATTTGGGACAGTCGCTGGCCTTGTCCTCTCACTTCCTCTCGGGCCTGATGTTGTTGTCAGAGCAGACATAGGCAGGCAGGAGAGGAGGAGACCACTGCATGTGGGCGAGGACATAGAGCCCAGCGGTCTCCATGGGGGTCCATATGATGTCCCCACTGCCGTCGGCTGCAGGGGATGTCCCGGCTGGCTCCGGCCGGCCCTGCCCTGTGACAGGGACCTACTCTGGGGCGGTCACCCAGTCCTGGCACCAAGAAGTCACCCGGGGTGGCAGGGTAAGGCCCTCTGCATTTGACTGGCGCGTGTAGATGTTAATCTCGCCAGTAACACATAATCATCACAAGAGAAGTTAGAATACACCGCGAGGAGAAAACATGCAATCTCCTACCATCCGCACTGACAGCTCTTAGGCTTCTAAATGTTATTTGTCCGCACTTTTCAAAATGCACGTGTAGCTGATGTCTGGTTCTTGTTCGTGTTCTTATTTATCCGCTTTTCAAAAAAAAAAAAAACAAGTTTGCACCATGCTTCCTTTTCTGTAACGGGTGTTTTCCAATTAACGTACCTGAAACCTACTTTCATGGAATAGACGCAGTAACACTGCCTCCCTTTCATGGTCTGTCTGTGCAGTGGAATCTTTATTTTAGTTTTCTCATTTATTCTTTGTGGTAACATATATGCATGTACATATGTGTACACACACACCATCCAATTATTAATTTTAACTATCTTTGAGTGCAAAACTCAGTAGCACCACTCATGCTCAACAATTCTGTGCTACCATCACTACCATCCATTTCCCAAACCATCATTGTCCCAGACAGAAACTCTGTCCCTAAAAAAGGCAATACCTGCCCATGGCCCTCCCCCTGGCCCCTTACCGCTGTAAGCTACATTCTTTGTCTATGAATTTACTTATTCTAGATATTTCAGATAAGTGGAACCATACAATATTTGTCCTGTTGTCCCTGCCCTGTTTCCCCATGTGGAAGGCTAATACGCCAACATTCGCTGTTCTGTGTTGATGTGCTAGGTTATGTCATGTCCTCGTCATTATAGGAAGGCTGGGGTGACCGACCTTGTTCACCGTCCGTTTTTACATATCTCCAATTTTCCCCTTAGGATAAATTCCTAGAAGTACAATTGCAGGTCAAAAGCATCTTGTAAAATCCCATTTTTCCAGCCTTCTGAAGAGGCTTTTGGGAACCAAGCCGTCTGCCCTGGTGCAAAGGTGGAGTCCTTTTCGGCAGGAGGCGCTTGGCACGGCACAGAGAGTGTCTGATATGCAGGTGCTCCCAGCTCCCCGCATGGTGCTGGGTGCCCGGCCTCAGGGAGCCATCGCGTCTGCAACCACACAGGCCCAGGGGCTTACCTTTACTGAGCCTCAGTTTCTCCACCTCCGCAATGGGGATTCCAGTGCTCACCTTGCAAGGTGGTGAGAACGAGACCTCACAGGGCCTGGCCCTTGGTGGGCAGCCTCAGACCTCCAATGGGATGGCCGTGTCCCTGGCTGGGCAATCTCAGATGGGACAGCCTCAAGGGCCGGAACCGTGTCTTTTTCCCTCTTCTCATCCTGGCCCACTGTGGACACCAGGAACCCTGCAGCCCAAGCTACCTGGGGTGAATCTCTTGGCTCTGCTCCCTGCCAGCCTTGGAGATCCATGTTAAAGAGGAAGAGTGTTTTGCAGGGGTGACAGCTGGGAAGCCCATGAACAAGGGTAAGCTTCAGCAGCTCCAGTGCCATGCCTGGAGGCTCCTGCAGGCTGTTCAGGGAAGAGAGAAAGTAAGGACCAGTGGAGGGATTGGTGTCATTGCAGAGGGTGGGTCAGAGCTCCAGGGGCATTGCAGGGATTTAGTGTGTCTGGGGTTGCCTGGGAGCCCGCCCTTGAGGAGGGAACAGGTGGGTGGAGGGGATCATCCTGGCACTAGCATTGATTTCGAACCCCATCACTTCTCAGAGAAAAGGAGGATGCAGAAATGAGCTTTTAGACCTGTCTAAAAGTGGTGGCTTTTGTGGGTGGCCCAGGCAGCTGCACCTGGATAGTCATTTCCTCAGCCTCCTCGGCTTGTGGCAATAATGCTTAATGCTCAGGTGTGATATCTGCCCCCCAACCTGCCTCTGTCCTTGGCTCCTACCTTTTCCAGAGTCCAGTATGGGACGCTTCTGGGGACATACAGAAAGTTGTGTGCATGAGCAGTCGGTCCCCCTGGGTTTTTATGGTGTCAGAACCTTTTCTGGCTGAAACCCCTTGGTGTCTTTGGTGTAGGGGGTGTGCTGAGGTGGGATGAGCCCGTGGGTGTGAGCCCCCTTCTCCTGCCCCAGTCTGGGTGCTTGAATCTGAGTGTGTCATTTGTTCCCATTTTGCAGCGCGGAACTGAGATGCCAAGAGGTTCAGGTGCTTGAGGGGGCACCCGGCGGGCTCCAACGATGGATGCGTGCAAACCTTGAAGAGAGAGGGTGCTTTGAAGGCCAGGGAGGGGGCATTTCATGGGGCCAGCAGGGTCAGGGGAAGTCAGTAGCCTGGGAGGAATAGCCATGCAGGAATGGGGCCGAGAGAGAGCAGAGAGCGGTTTAAGTGAATGTCAGACCAGGCAGAACTGTGGAGGAATTACAGTGTGATTCTGTTTTCTCCCTGGACAGCACTTACAGCGCTGTCTGGGCCACGTGGTTCTCGTTATAGGCACAGCCAAGCAGAGGGTTCCCTGGCGTCCTGGGGCTCCGCCCAGATGCCCACCCAGGACTCTGGAATCGGTGCCTTCTGGAGGATGGCTGGCGCCCCCCAGCGGCTCCTTGGGGATGCCGCAGAGGCCGAGGGGCGCAGCGGGAGCCCCTCATCACTGCATGTTAGGCGCAGGATGGGATGGCCCCTTTGTTTTAACCACAGATCTGGAGTGGCAAGGAGGGAGCGCTGGGTGGAGGGCAGGCCCAGAGGTGGGTGGTCGCGGGTGGTCATGGGCAGGACCCCCTCAGGACCTTGGCTCGCCTGCAGTGGAGTGGAAGGCGCTGGTCTGGACGGGCGGCTCCTGGGGCCTCTCCTGGACTGTAGGCTTTTCACACGTGAGGCTGGGACCTAGGACGAAGGGCCCACTTCACACTGCGGCCGGGTGCACTCGAGGCATGCACAGGCACATACACAGACACACACACATTCCCTCCACGAACAGTAACCTTCCCGTGTCAGCTAGTTGTGCTCTGAGCTGATCTGGTGTTTCCTTTTCTCTTTTTTCTTTTCCTCCCCTCTCTTCCCTGCCTTTTCTTTTCTCTTTCCCACCATAAAAGATCAACCGTACCCAAAGCCCCCCGGGGTGGCTCCCCAGCACAGGCCACAGCCCGTGGTGGGGGGCAGCTCTGATCCCGGCGGGCTCTCCGCCTCTGCCAGCACGGGGCGGGGCCGGGGTCACGGGGATGGGACCAGGTGGGTGGGGCTAGGGGCAGGACCAGATGGGCGGGGCGAGGCCGGGCTGAGGGGGCGGGGCAGCCACTAGAGGGGCAGGGCCAGGTGGTGGGCGGGGCCATATGAGCAGGGCGGGGCCGAGGGGCGGGGCCGGGCGGGTGGGCGGTGGCGGCGGCAGGCGTGCGCGGGGCTGCTGGGCCTGGCTGTGGTCGCGTCTGTTGCTTGCCCCCCTCCCCTTCTCTGTCCCCTCAGAATACCTCAGCAGCCATCGGCGGAGAAGGGAAAAGGCTCCTGTGCTGAGCACATGCCGGGCTTTGTTTCTTTCCGTTCGCCAGTGATTGTTCTTCGCCGGCTGGGGAATGGGGCGGCCGACCCCTGTGGCTACGGCTCCGGCTCTGTCCCGGCTGAGGGTCTGGCCGGGCCCCTTGGCTTTAGCGGTTCCCACTGCAGAGTGGGCAGGGCCTGGCAGGGCCGAGGAAGGGCCGACGCCCCAGGCCGCAGCCTGAGAGGCCTCTTTATGTGGCTTTCGTCATCCTTCGTCTCGGCTCCCCTCCCCCATCTTCCCGGCCCCAGGTCTTCCTCTGAAAAGCAGAGGGGTGGGGTGGGGGCTCTGTGGACTTGGCCTTCCTTCCAGACCTGAGGGTCAGCCACGGATGCCCAGGAGCTGGGGCCACCAGGGGCGTCTAAGGGCCACGAGGGTCCAGGCTATGTAGCTGGGTGGTCAAACTCCTCAATCAGCCCCAGGGTGGGGCAGAGCCTAGGTGGGCATTGTGACTTGGTGGTGTGTGTGTGTGTGTGTGTGCACGTAGTGGGGCTGACTGGAGGCAGCTGCAGGGGGGTGGCCCAGCAGGGTGGGGAGGAAGGGGGCGCTGATTCTGGAGCCAGCCACCGGCTTTCCTGCTGGGCCCACCCAAGTCTGCCTGACCCTGGGCAGGTCCTGGCCTTTCACCTGTGACTGGGTGGGGTGTGTGAAGGTTGATCCTCATGCGCCACCCCCCCTGCCGTGAAAGGGGCATTAAGTGCCCGCCCTGCTGAAAGCCTTTAACACACTGCAGCTGCCATGTGTGTGGCTTCGAGTCACAGCAGAGACTCTTCAGTGTGGGGACCTGGTGTTCAATAAACGGGCACTTCTCTCTCCCTAGTGCAAATTCATCTTAAAAGCAGTGCATGGTCAGTGCGGCGTCAGGGCTCCCAGCACCTTCTGCAGGCTGGGCAGCATGCACGTCAGCTCTCAGGCCACACTGGTTGTCCCAAGTGTGGACGGATACATCCTGTCCCAGGCGGGCAGCCCTGAGCCCAAGCCTGTGCTCTCCCCACGGGGCCCTCTGCTAGCCGAGGCTCTGAGGGCGGTGGGCTGGGTGGTGGGTGCGCCGTCTGGCCTGGGCTTGGCCCCAGATGCAGGCACAGCATTGCAGCGGATTGGGGAAGGTGGAGGGCGCCTTTGCTTCAGAGTAAGGCTAGGCACACCCCAGGCCAGGGCAAGGCCAAGGAGCCAGAGCACCTGGTCTTGAAGGACGTGCATGGCTTAAGATTGAAAAATGGGTGAAAAAAAAAAACAAAAGTGCAAAGAACTAGATTTTGGTGCAGAGTCGAGGGCTTCAGTTATTCAATATAGTTTAACGTGCATCTGGGTTTTTCTGTGGAGCCAGGTACCTCCTCCCTTCAGTCAGCAGGTATCCAGGTACCTGCTGTCTGCATGGAGGCCCAGCTCAGCACTGACAGCAGAATGGGGACCAAGCTTGAACTTGCCTGGGTTCAAGTCCTGGCGTTGCCCCTCACTGGCCTTGTGAACTTGACCCTCCCTGGTTTTGGTTTCCTCATTTCTAAAATTAGGGATGATTATGGCACCTATAGAGCTCATAGGAGAGGGTTGGTGCATGGCTGACCTATTCAAACCTCCCAGCACCCTAGGAGCTAGATACCAGTTTCAGTGTATGTCTACTTAGGTAGAAAAGCCCTAGCCCAGCACTGACATAGGGGAGTGCTCAGTAAGTAATAATAGTGTTGCATATTTTTCACCTACTTACACAATAGGTATTGTTCCCATTTTGCAATATTCCTGAGGCTCAGGAATATTAGTAAATTGCTTCTGGTCCTCCAGCCAGAGCACGGTGAAACTGGGATTTGCACTGTATCCCTGGTGTGTATTGTCATTAGCCCGGCAGGTGACACCTTTCTAGAATCGGATTACATCTTTGCCATATGTGATGGTTCTTAAAGCTAATCTGTTCTGTGGTGTAGACCTATTATGGGTGGTAACTTTTGATTAGGTTATTTCAGTTGAGGCCTGCCCCGGGTGGGTCTTAATCCTCTTACTGGAGTCCTTTATAAGAACATGAAGTAGAGAGAAAAACACACAGAAGCCCAGAGAGAAAAGCCAGGAGCTAACAGAGCAGCTGAAAGAGAACACACAGAAAACAGAGAGGAACCACAGAAACAGAGAGGAAGCCACTGAAGCCAGAAGTGGGAGCAGCAAAACCCAGGAGAGAAGGGAGAGACCAGTCGATGTCACCTTGTGCCTGGCCGTGTGACAGGGGAGCTGAGGATGGCCAGTGGCCGTCTTTGGGGAGAAAGCATCACCTGTTGATGCTTTGATTTGGACATGTTCATAGCCAAAGGACTATAAGCTTATAAATTAATACGTCCCCATTGTAAAAGCCGACCCATTTGTGGTGTATTGCATTTCGGCAGCTTTAGCAAACTACACCATAGGATGTACAGTGGCAGCACAGTGGGATCAGATCACAGCTGGGGCCCTGAGTTGGCCTGAGCGAGAGGAGGCTTGGGGGCGTCTAGCTGCCAGTGCTGAGCATATCTGTGCCTGTGCTGAGCCAGTGGAATGGAACATGGGTGACAGCGAGCTCTGCTCCCACGAGGCGGTTCTGGGCAGAGATGCTCACACACGGCCCTGCTGAGTCCTGCTTGTGGACAGGCAGTGCCGGCAACACTGCCCGGCTGGGTGGGCAAGCAGGGTCTCGGGCCCTTCTAGACCAAAAACATCAGAAGCTGCACTGGGAGCCCCTGTGCACATCTGGGTTTGATAAGTGCTGGCATGGACGGTGGACTGTGGGCTCATCCTCCTCGGCTGGTTTGCAGCAGACCTTGGGGTCATGTCACCCAGCTCTGAGCCTCAGGAGCAAGCTGTTAGGAGGGGGTATAGTGGAGGAACCAAGGTCCGTGAGGAATACCTGGGAAGTGCCTAGTGTGGGGTGGCGCCTAATAGCTGCTCCATGTGGCCGGTGGGCTAATGCCTACACCCAGGTGTCCAAGTCCTAGTCCCTGGAACCCGTGAACATGTTACCTTACAAGGCAGACCCTTTGCAGGTTTGATTAAGCTGAGGACCTTGAGATGGGGAGATGACTCTGGTTTATGTGGGGGTGGGGTGGGGTGCCCGACACCATCCCCAGGGTCCTTCTAAGAGGCAGAAAAAAGACTTGGAGAAGATGTGGCAATGGACCAGCGGTCAGAGGGACTCAGCCTGCCGTTGCCAGCACTGAAGATAGAGGAAGAGACCACAACCTCTAGAAGCCACAAGAGGCAAGGAATGAGTTCCCATGGGAGCTCCCAAGAGGAACTCCTTGAATTTAGCCCAGTACCCATTGCAGACCCCAGCCCTTCAGAGCTCTTAGATAACAAATGCATGTTGGTTTTAAGCCACTAAGCTTGTGGTTATTTGTTACAGCAGCCATAGGAAACTCATACAGTCTGTAAATGTTGACTGTGTAGCTGCTTATGCCCAGTTACTTTGTGCAAAACTTTAACGGTGACTAGTTCTGCCCAAACCCTTGGTTTGGGAAGGAAACATCCCATGAAGCTGTCCTCAAATACCTTGTTTCAGGAGCAAGTTAGAGCATTTTTTTTTGGGGGGGGCATCCTTCCCTCCTCTTCCCTGTCCCCACCCCTTTGCCCCATACCCAGCCCGTGCTCCCAAAGGATGCTTTAGGCAGTGGATTCTCTGCAAAGGCATGATGGACTGTGACTCCTGGGGAGCCAGAAGTTCATGGTGACTGGAGAGTGGGACCAGGAAAGCTGAGTGGGAGCCCAGTGGGCTCAGGGTCATGGTCATTTACCCTTGGCTCCCAACCTGACCAGGCTGCACCTGTGGAGGACCCAGGAGAGAATGGTGGCAGGAATGTTGGTAGGGGAGGCTGTGCCTGGCATGGGGTGGGTGCCTGGTGGGTCACAGGCTGTGGCACCCAGCTGCCAGTGTACCATGGCTAAAGCCTCCACCAGTCTCAAGTTAGTGAAACTGGATTTTTTTTTCATATTCCAAATAATTTACTGAGGTCTCTTCAAACCTTAATATTTTTTTAAACTACTTTGTGGTTTATAAAAGAAAAAATTACAGAAAAATATCTTACTCTTCCCTGTTCAGTAGACTAATTTTGGAGGTCATGAGGATTTATCTTTTTTACTTTTTAATTGATACAAGGCACGCTTCTTTTTTTGGTTTCACTTCGGGGAAAAAAAACCCAATAGTGCTATATTGGTATATTCTATTCTATTTAAAACCATTTCAGACAAAGCAAAAAACAGGTTCTCAAAAAAACAGATAAAAATAATGTCAAAAGGGAAGTCACTTGAAACTTCTACCATTATCCTTTTTTTAGGGAGAATCTGATACTATAAAGTCAAACATCTTCCTTTGTTCATTAAACTTTTTTCAAATGGAGTAAACAAATTAGGAAGGTACCAGGAAAGGAAGTAATAACTAGATCATGTTAAAGCAAGAAAGATTAGCTAATGACATGATTTAAAGATTAATGAAGGATCAAGAAAGGCTTAGAAAAATACAAGTCCTTGATCCTGAGGCTTGGTGTTGTGAAGCTTATGTAGGTAATGGAGAAGCTTAGCTTACCTATAGATATGCCTAAAATTACTTCTGGAGGATGTCTTTTGTTGCTCAGGTGTGGCCTCACTCTCTATAACCCAACTCTGTTAAGTGAAATCATTGCCTTCCCCCCTATGTAGGACACGACATCCAGGGTGAAAGTCTCCCTGGCAGCGTGGAAGAGGACTCCCAGGGATGAGTCTGGCCCTGGCACATGGGATCAACAATTCCATCCTGACCAAAAGAGGGGAAAAGTGTAACTAATAAAGTATCAGTGGCTGAGAGAGTTCAAATAGAGTCAGGAGGCTACTCTGGAGGCCACTCTTATGCGAGATTCAGTTAGACTTTGCTACCTATCATAACTTGCCAATCCCCAACCAAAACCATTCCAGCCAATCCTAAAGAACACCTAGGGCAATATATATGATTCTACAAAGGTTCCATGCACTAGAGTAACTTCTAGAAACCTACAACCTCCAGATGGGTCCCTGGACCAGATAAATCCTGAAACCTAGAGGGCCCAGCCTCTCCAGAACATCAGATAGTTCCATCTCCCTACCCCATATTAGTGACAGCTCCTTCCAACATGAAAATGTTAGAATGAGCATAGTCCAAACACCCCTAAAGAGGGGATAGAAAGATCAAAGGTGATGGTGGAGTTATACAGAGAAAAAGGAGTTTAGCAGACAAATATGATTGCTAAATCATTAAATTGATATTTCTTTTAGTCTTCAGTATCTTAGAGCAGCTCTCCTAAAATTGTGGAATTGTAACCCATACCAAACTCTGAAATCTGTTCTACAACTAATTGTTGTGCTGTGCTTTGAAATTTATTGCTTTTTCATATATATGTTATTTTTCACATAAAAGAAAAAAAGTCGATTGTGATCATAAAAAAAATGTTTATTCCTTCTAGCCTCCTTTATTCTGGAACAGCTAGAAGGAAAAATCTGAGGGGATGATAATGTAACCTTGTCCTATACTACTTGTTGAAGAGTGCTCTGAAAATTGCTGCTTTTTTCTTTGCTTTGTATAAATGATATACAATTTAAAAAGTTAAAAAAGAAAAGCTTAGAAAAATAAAAGGACAATTAAGTATGTTGTTAAACTATGAAAGAGGAACATGGCAGATTCCTGTATTTTGTTAATTTTTCTGTAAGAGATGCCATCATAAAACTGAACTGTAAAATTATTTTTAAAATGTAATATATATAAAACAGAAAATGAATTTTTAAGCAAACTTTAGTAAAATTCTTTGTCACAAATTACCCAAATTTTATTAACAAATTCCTCTAACTTGCATTTTGTTTAAAGTAATAACTTCATACCTTACCAATCAACTTCAAGTGTGAAAAGTGCATTATTGTACTAATACCTCTTTTTGCAAGTCCAAAATAATAATAATAAAAGTATATAATAAAAGTATAAAGTGAAAAATTAACAAACCCCAAAAAAGGAGTAAAACCATCAGTGCCATATTGCAGAACTCCAACAGCTTCTTAGAATATTGCTCAACAAGTTGCAGAGACTGAAAAGAAACTACTTTTTAAATTTTTTTTAACATTTTACATTATTATTGTCCCTAATATCTGCTCCTTCCCAAATAGAAATTCACATCTTCTGTACCCTTGCCGTTGAGTCAGCCTTCTACGCTGTCGCCACTTGCGTGTTTCCAGAATCATCATCTTCTTTGTGTGTTCCCTTCAAACTGCCTGTGGTACCAGCAAGGACAGATAATGACCTTTCCATCTGTATTGGTGACACCAGTAGAATCGTACTTTTGCTAGGTAGATGGCTTCATTTTCCTGAAGTTGATGGGCGAATCCAGCATTAAGATTAATACAGAATCTTCTTTCTTGAACATTAACAAGTGCATCTCTGTACTTCATTCCAGATGTTCCCATAATGTATGCAGTAGCAGAGACAGTACTCCTGGGGAGCCCTGCATTTTTCCTCCAGTTTGTAAGCACCCATCAACAAATTCTTGAGTCATGCAAAAAGACCGTATTATATTTTCAGTTGGATTATCTGCCACATCCGAGACTAAATATCTAAATAACTGCTGAACGTTTGGTTTAATCGAATTTGCTTCAATCTTTTGTCTTATGCATACTGTAAGGTGTTCTAGTTTGCTAGCTGCTGGAATGCAATATACCAGAAACGGAATGGCTTTTAAAGAGGGGAATTTAATAAGTTACTAGTTTACAGTTCTAAGGCCAAGAAAATGTCCTAATTAAAACAACTCTATAGAAATGTCCAATCTAAGGCATCCAGGGAAAGATACCTTGGTTCAAGAAGACTTGATGATGTTCAGGGTTTCTCTCTCAAGTGAGAAGGCACATGGCAAACACAGTCAGGGTTCCTCTCTCTCATCTAGAAGGGCACATGGTGAACATGGCATCATCTGCTAGCTTCTTCTCCTGGCTTCCTGTTTCATGAAGCTCCCCAGGAGGCATTTTCCTTCTTCGTCTCCAAGGGTCACTGGCTGGTGGACTCTGCTTCATGTGGCTATGCCATTCTTCTCTGCTCTCTCTGAATCTCCTTCATTCTCCAAAATGTTTCCTCTTTTATAGGACTCCAGAAAATTCTCAAGACCCACCCAAATGGGTGGAGACATGCCACTACCTAATCCACTTTAACACTCTTGACTAAATCACATCATCCAGGGAGATAATCTGATTACAGTTTCAAACATACAGTATTAAGTAGGGAATAGGATTTTGATTAAAACATGGCTTTTCTAGGGGACATACATCCTTTCAGACCAGCACATACGGGTTATTCCATGTTTCTGTAGAACAGGTAGCCCAGCAAAGTTGGTTAAGAAAGTTTCCAGGTGAACCTAACCTAAAGTTCATACCTTGCTTTAAATAGCAGAAGGATATGGACCTAGAAACAATCCAGGTAAAATTTCCCGCATCTTCTGTCTCATAGGACAGGCTACTTCCTTGACATCTTTGCGCCGTGGCAGTGGGGGCAGCTCCAGCTTCACGTCCCCCCTGGTCCCGGCCGGGGGCTGGCGGCTGGGTGAGGGGCAGGTTACCCAGCCGGCCGCAGAGCTGGCAGGGGCGGTGCAGAGAGAACCAGCGGGCTGGCCATTAACGGGCAGTCTAAAGGATCCCAGTGCAGGGACTGCGAGGAAGAGGAGGACTTGGCACCCTGCTGCCGCCACCTCCCACCCCCAATGTCTGCACACCCTCAGAACTGGGTTTTTCCAAAAATTTTTGTTGAGGGGAGGAAGTAAAGAGTTGAGGGGAGGATATTAGCTGCAAGGGGACTATAAATCATAAAGGAAGCTAGAGGGGCTTTGGAGACAAGTCCCCTGCAGAGAAGTGTTAAGGTCTAGAAGGGATGGAGGGGCTCTTTTCTGGCTGGGGGCGGGCTGAGAGTTTGTCATCAGTCAGGGTGGGCAACAGAGCTGCTCCCGTGGGCTCCGCGTGGAAGAGTGGAGGGAGCTCCTGAGGGAGGCTCAGGGCATGGAGCCACAGAAGTGGGACACACACAGGGAGCATGGGACGAGCGTCCACTCCCCATGCAGGGAGGTGAATGTCTACTCTCCATGCGTGGAGATGATGATCCAGTCCCTGAGCATGGGGACGAACGTCCACTCCGTGTGCTTGGGGACAACTGCCTACTCCCCATGCATGGCGATGAGTGTTCCACTCTCCATGCATGGGGACGAGCGTCCACTCTGTGTGCTTGGGGACAACTGCCCACTCCCCATGCATGGAGATGAGTGTTCCACTCTCTGTGCATGGGGACAAGCATCCATTCCTCGAGCATGGGGACCAGTGTCCATTTCTCATGCCTGGGCTTCAGGACATCTCAGGGCAGATCAGGCAATCCGTTTTAGAACCTGGGCATGAGATTGCTTGGGGGCTCAGGTGACAGAGCCAGGATTCAATCCATATGGCAGGCTCTGCAGCCAGGCCTCTTGCTGGCCTTGGCCCTGAATGGGAGTCTCCTGTCTAAGCATCCCCAGGGACCTCTCACCAAACTCAAACTCCCTTGGCTGGACTGTCAGTCCTGGGATGGGACTGGGGACTGGGAGCTGGAGGGATGGAGCCCTGGGCTCACTTCTGCTGCATATCTCAGGGCTTCTCCACACAGGGACTACCTCTTCTGTGGGCTCCGCCTGACCTGCCAGCATCCAAACCTGTGAGCCCAGGTCCCAGCTGGCCCTCTGCCACCCCAAGAGCAGACAGCAGATCCTGTGGTGTGCTGGATCATTATTGCCTAATGGCCGAGTGAAAGAGGAGCCCTGCCTCTGGCCAGCTCACAGCTGGGTAGATTGAGCTCCCACTGTGAGCTCAGGCATGGTTGTGGGTGCCAGGAAGACAGCCCAGAACAGCACAAATATCCCTGCCCTCCAGGAGGTTGACATCCAGGGCAGAGACAGGCGCCAAGCAAACCAAAGGAACTCTACAGTAGCCCAGACAGCGATTTATGAGACCGTCTATCCTATGGGAGGCTCTGAGTGTCTGTCCCTCGGCTCCTGCCCGGGTGGTTCCAGTCTGGCTGTGTGTTTTTGAGACAGTTCTTTGACCTCTCTGAGCCTCCCTGTGGTCACCTCCATTTTGAAGGTGAGAACATCGCCTCCTTCCTGCCCCACTGGGTCAAGACCGCACCTTGTTTGGCTCCTCTTCCCTGCACTCATCACTTCCCAGCAGTCACCACATTAGATGCAGGGCAAGCTGGAGGCCCAAAGTAAAAATTTCCAAAGGACGCGACACACCTGTAGCAGCATCTGAGGGGAACCTGGAGGAAGAGCCATGCTTCATATCCCGGGAGTCTCAGTCCTGGGTCAGGTGGGAAGGGGCCTCGGATGCCTTGGAGGCTGCTGCAAGCTCAGCAATCAGCTGGGGCCTGTGAACACTTGCGGGGCCCACCCTGACACCTGGTCCTGTCGGGCGGGCTGGGGCCCAGGGGCTGACATGCAGCACCCTCACAGGTGGCTCGTTCTCCTGGGGAACCTGAGGCCCGGGAGGAAAAGGCGTGCTCTTGTTGAGGGCTCAGCCCCCTCCCAGGGCTCGCATGGAAACCCACGGCATGTGCTCCATTTTCTAAAGAGCAAGGAAGGAGGTGGCAGTTCTGAGCTGGGCCGGGCTGGCCGAGCTCCTGCCTGTTTTCCTCTCCAGAGCCCAGTGGCATGGAGTCCAGGTAGCGGCCAGCCTCCGGGGCCTGCTTCCACCCAAGAGGCACAGACTGGTTGCCAAACAGACCAGGATGTGCAGTGAGTTCACAGGTGTGGGGCAGGGGGGCGCTGCCACCTCTCTCCCGGGAAGAGCTGGGGAACTGGGTTGATCTCCTTTCCTTACCTCAGTTTCCCCACAAAGCAAAGTCAGCTCTGCTAGAAGCCCTGGAGGTATGGGGTGTAAGGCTGTCGGGCAGGGCAGGAGACTTCCACCGCTTGCTAGTTTGGACAAACTTAAAGTCTCTGTGCCTCAGTTTCCTCATCTGCTAGATAGCCCTCATCTTCATCCTCATCATCACTGCACGCACACACACACACACACACACACACACACACACACACACCCCTCCCCCACATTCACTGCCTCCATCAGCTTCTCCTTTGCCCAGTTAATGCCTCCTCTGCCCTCAGGCTAGAAACTTCTGCTTTATACTTGATCTCTGCCCAGAACCCATTGGGTACCAAAACTGCCCCTTCCACCTGCAGAAAGAGCACCAGAATCTGCTCTTGCCTACCACCCTGGGCAGGTGTGCCCCAGCCCTGCACCTGCCCAGCACCCGCCCTGCCGGCCCTTCCATCTCCTTGCCCCAGCCGCAGGGACTGTGAGCTCACTAAAGTCACTCCGGCTTTCACTGGGGGGCATGAGCTAAATCCTGCCAGTGGACCCCAAAGCCTTAGGTCACCTCCCCCTGCCCTCCATCCCCCCACCCCGCGAGGGAGAGGAGCAGAGCCGCCATCACTCTGCTGCCGTGAGCCCACAGCCCAGGGCTCTCCCCTTCCTGCACCTGAAAGGCTCTTCCGTGAGGACTGTCGCCTCCTTCAGCGGGGCACACACGGCTCACCTCCCTTTCAGTGCCCATTACCTGTGGACCCCTGCACCCAGCTTGTCCTGCCTTAGGGACGATAAGGCCGAGTCCCTGCCCCCATGTGCACCGCATAGGAGATCCACTAAATGGACCCCCTGGTGCGGCAGGCGGTGGGCGGGGAGCTGTCCCCGGGAGTCCCATGGCACCAGGTTTGAGTCCTGGCCCAGCCCGTTTCTAACAGGTGCCCCTGGAAGTCACTGAGCTGAGCATTTTGGTTGCATTTCTACCTAAGATGCGTGGAAGGGGCCGACACCTGTCAGGGGCCAGGTGCTGAGGGCGCCGGGAAGGTGGAGGTGTCTGGCATCCTCGACCCACGAGCTTTGAGACCTCCTGGGCAGACAACTGGCTTTTCCTTAGAAAAACCCGGATAGTCAGAAGACATGTATTTTCTCAAAACACCATATATGGAAGTGGCTCTCGTGTGCTAAGCCCAAGATGATAGCCAGGATGCATTGTTAATCAATAAATGCTTGTTGACTGAATGAAAAATATGTCCGATATGTAGGTTTTGCCTAGACATCTTTATGCTTTATAAGAAGGAGTTGGGGGGGGAATATCATGCTTTCTTTGTGAGCTATTATTACTGAATGCTTGTTGTCTGTGAGGTGTTATTCTAAGTGCTTTTTACAGATTTTCTCATTAGTCAATATAATATTTCAAAGAGGACGAGGGTCAGTTTTATTTGTAGTCATAGTACTTTTGGGAAGTTTGTTACTTAGCTAGTGTCACATAAAAATAAACAGAGAAAAACAGTGCCAGCCAGCTTTTATTGGATAGGCAATATACATTTACATAGTTTAGATACTAAGACAAAATACAGGTTGTCATAGAGACAGCTTTCTCCCACCCCACCGTGTTCTTTTCATCCCATCTTCATCCATCCTGCTTTTTCCCTGTTCTTACAAATAAAAAAGAATCATTTTATTAATATCTTAAGTTCTGATGCGCACACAAATCTGTATTCTGTACCCCTTTTCTTACACGAAAGTCAGCATTCTTGATTGCTGTTCTGTATCTTGCTTTTCTCCCATTAATAGTAACCCCCAGAGATCTTTCCATATTAGCATAACTTCTTGCTCTTTCTTTTTTTGGCATCAGCATAGTATTCTATTTTGGGGGGATATATCAGAGTTTATTCAGTCTGTCCTCAATTAATAGATAATCTAGTTGTAATGGAAACAACTCATGCCACAATGAATATATACGTCATTTCATACATGTTGCAGGCACACCTTTAGGCTGAATGTGTGAAAGTGGAATTGCAAATGCACTTGTAATTTTCATGGAAGTTGCCCAGTTCACCTCTCTGGAGACTGACCTGTTATACCTGCCCCCCCCGCCAACCAGTGCATGGAGAGTCCCCATGGTGACCCCATCAGAGCCTTATCAAGCTTTTGAGTTTTTACCAGTCCGCTTGCCCAGAGAGGGGAGCTCAAAGTAGCTTTGAACATGGGGTTGAGCTTCTTTGCCCATGGTTAGTAATTACTCATGCTTCTTTATGTTCAGGAAATTGCCTCTTTATGTCTTTCCCCCATTTTTCTCTTGTTCTGTTGGTCATTTTAATGTCCTCTCTCTGTGACACAGGTAAGGAGAGAGATTATAAAAGCACAGACTCTGACTTCAGACTGTTCGGGTTCAAATTCCAGCCCACCTGACCCTTGAGAAGAAATAAGGGGATAATAATAAAAAGAGAAGGGGAGGAACTTTGGAGAATGGAATGCCCCAGAAAAGCAGCCCACCCTGACCCCTTGGTGATGAAGTGGCCACTGATGTTGAATAGTCAACTGGACGCTGCCTGAGAGCACGACTCAGGGTCAGGGGTCAAGCCAGAGAAGCCAGAGGCCCAGTTCCAGGCTGTCAGCAGGGAGGGGAGGGAAGGGGCAGTCTCTTGGTTTCCTAGGGCTACCCTAATGAAATACCATAAACTAGGCACCTTAAAACAACAGAATTGTATTTCCTCACAGTTCTGGAAGCTAGAAGCCCAAAATTCAGGTGTCAGAAGGGCCATGCTCCCTCTTAAATCTGTAGGGGAGACTCCTTCCTTGCCTCTTCCAGCTTCCCACGTTTGCCAGCAAAAAGCCCTGGCACTTCTTGCCTTATGGATGTGTCATGCCAGTCTCTGCTTCCTCCATCTTCGTCTGGTCTTCTGTCTGTCTGTCCCTGAGTCAAAAATTCTTCTTCTTAAAAGGACACCAGCCGTACTGGATAAGGCACACCCTAATCTAGTTTGGCCTTATCTTAACTCATCACATCTTTTAAAGACTTCCTTTCCAAATAAAGTCACATTCACAGAGTTGGCGATTAGGACTTGAACATGTCTTTTTGAGGTCCACTCACAAAAGGCAGTATTCTCTACTTTTAACCAACATGGCTGAGGCAAAGGAGGAAGAGAAGAAAGAGGCCAACCCATGCCCTCAAGCCTAGGCATATGCCTTATCTCAGGAATTTTTTAAATACCTGTGTTAGCAGGGTTAAGGAAAGCCTTACGTCTTGTGATAAGGGGCTGGGAGTCTATCCTGGAGGTGTCCCTAGGAGGTGGGTGGGCTTGGCCAAGCCCCAACTGACCTCTGATAGTCAGGACTTATGTCCGGTGGGGTGCCTGGGGCCACAAATGCTTTCTTGCCCACAAGCTTATCTGTCACATGCCAGGACCCCAAGCTTCAGTGACATTGCACGTGCTATTCTTTCTACCTGGAATGTCTTCCTTGCTAACTTGTTTCCCCTCAAAATGTTCATTTTCACACTCACTTCTTATCTTGTCCCTGCTTGGAGCTTTCCTAACCAGCCCCTCCAGAACCCCATCTGCAACGACAGCCCTGCTCACCATGTGTCACTCTCTAAACACTGCCCGTGCCCTTGGGGAGCTCAGCACCACGGACAGCGCCCAGCAGTTGGGGCCTCTAGGGGGCAGGTCCCAGGCGCCTGACCTAGGGGTGCACCCCAGAGGCAAAGCTGCCCTACTTCCAGAGGGTAGGCGAGGCCCCCCACCCCCCATCCCGTGGGGAAGCTGCTGAGCTCGGGCTTTGGAGTCACTTGGCCCCAAGTTAGAGGTGCTGTCACGGCAGAGTGGCCAGAGCCAAGCGTTGTCTTCTTGGTTGACGCAGTGGACCCAAGAGGGCAGGAGCTGGGGTGTGCTCCCTTGTAGCTCGTGGGAGGAACAGGGTTCAGATGGAGAGAGAGAGAGAGCTGTAGAAAAGGGGTGCCGGCAAGGTGGCTGGGCAGCAGGGGTGTTGGATGTGGCCCATGTAGCCAGGTTGGGGGTAGGGGTCCTTAAGGAAAGAGCTGGGGACCGGCTTCCAGGTGAGTCCAGCCACAGAAGGCTGTGGCAGGGGATCAGGGAGTCAGAGGAGAATGAGGTTGAGGTATTTCTTCCCTGCTTTCTCCCTGGCTCAGTGTTGCCTATGCCTACCTACTGGGGGTTCCTCCACCCTGACTCCAGCTCTCCTTGCTCTCCCCATGGCCACCCCGGGGCACAAGCCTACAGGTGTTGACGACTTCCCACTCCCTAGTCCCTGGAAGCCTCAAGACCCTAAAGGGTGCCCTTCCCCTCCCCTTGCCTATGCAGATGGTCTCTGCATTAGCAGCTTGATTGGATCCGTCTGAGTGGACTTCCCTTTCGTGCCAGGACCTGAACTTGGGACAGCCAAGGACTTTGGGTTTCACTCAAGTTCAAGAGGGAGCTGTAGCTTGTGTGTCCATCTCCTCTGTGTCTTCCAAGGGGGCAACTCTGTGGTCCCCCCAGTCCAGTTGGTGGGGGCAGGACTTGCTGGTCTGGAGGGAAGTGAGGAGAGCCACAGAGACCCCTCCATCTACTTGGACCCCTCCATCTACCTGGACCCTGCTACTGCTTCTGGGAGGCGTTGGCGAGTTCATCCACGTGAGGACTCCTAGGACGGGGCCTCATCTCTAGTGACCACGTAGTGCCGTTTGCTTCTATGACCTCTGACCTTGGTGGGAGATGGAATGTACTGGCCACTGCCTGACGCTTTCAGACCCCTTGGCCCTGCTCCTGGGGGGAGGAGATGGCTCATGTCTTAGTTTCCCAGGGCTGCAATCACAGAGCACCACAAACTGGGTGGTTCAAAACAACAGACAGTCCTGGAGGCAAGAAGTTCAGAGTCTGCAGTGGAGTAGCCTTCCTGGCCCATTCTTGGCTTCTGGCGGGTTGCTAATGGTCCTGGGGCGTCGATCTCAGCCTCCACCACCGGCTTCCCCTGTGCCCATGTCTGCCTCTCCTCGTCCGTTTTTATGGGGACTTCAGTTGTATTGGATTAAGGGCCCACCCTGCTCCAGGAGGGCCTCATTTTAACATAATTCCATCTGAGATGACTATTTTCCAAGAAGGGCTTACTCATGGGACTGGGCGAAGGACCTGAACGTGTCTTTGGGGGGATACAGTTCAACCCATAACAACAGGGAGCTCCATTTCCCAGACTCCCTTGCTCTCTGGTTTGGAAAGGTTTAGCTAAGAGGAGGCAGTGGCAGAAATCTGAAAGTACTTTGAAGTTCAAATTTTGAAAATGCATTTCCTAAGGGTGGGAGAGGTTCCTGCTGGTCTCACCTCTGGTTCTTGCTGGTCTCACCTCTGGCTGGCTCCCAGTTCCTCTCACCTGTGACCAATATTCTTGATTAAATTCCCTCTGTTCTCTTTTACTGGCCAGACTCCGTGAGCCGTGAAGCTCAGAGTTCAACAACTCACCCAAAGCCACACAGCTGGTCAGGGACACCAGAATACCCAAGTTCAACCCTGGCTCATTCCAGTGCCTGCCCAGGAGACAAGGGGAGGCTTCCTGGAGGCAGAGATGTTGGTGTTGAGCAGGACACAGCCAGGAGGACAGGGCAGGATGGGGAAAGTGGGGCAGGTGCAGGCACGAGATGAGGGGGCTGGGCGAGATGGCCACTGCAATCATACAACCTGTAGGGGAGGCAATGAAGAGGCTGTTGGATCTATTCAGGTGAGAGATGATGGGACCTGGGCCAGGCTTGTGTGGTGAAGAGCCGGTCAGCAGCAGGTGAGAGAGAGAGGCAGGGAAGGGCCAGTGAGGCAGAGGAAACAGCATGTGCAAAGGCCCAGAGGTGGGAGAGTTGTCATGCTACATCTGGACAGCAGAGCCTGGGCAGCACGGGTGGCCGGGGGCACAGGACTGCAGGAAGGTGTGTGGAGGGGGTGGAACAGCAGGGACCCTTGGGTGCTGGCCGAGCACCTCCGTTGCCCTGCACAGGCTGCTCCTGCTTTTGTCTTCTTCTGGGTGCTCACAGAGATGGCTCAGATCTCTTGGCTCAGTTCTAGGCACCAAGCAGGGCCATTCCCCTGCACCTGGGAACTCAGCCACCCCTCCTCCCACTGCTCTTTCAGATCTCGCTCACTGTGCCCATGAGAGGGGGTGGCAAAGAGTGGCCCTGAGTCCCCTGAATGGTTCCTAAGCTTTATGGTCAAGTGTGCCCCACTTGCCCCTAACCTCTTGGTTCGATTTGAACCTCACTTGACTTTCTGCCCTCCTTTCCCTCCCTTCTAGGCTCCTTGTTCTCACTCTGTAGATGACTTTCCCAAAGCCCCACAGCATTGCTGTGTCTCACTAGCTGCAGGTTGGAATCCTTTTGAACCTTGTAACCTCCTCCAGGAAGCCTTCCTTGTCTGACCTGGGCAGTGTGGTTTGCGTTGCTTTCTCCCTTGACTCTGGTTGGCTGAGCCCCTGGGACGAGGAGTTAGCTGCACCTGCTTGGATTCAGCGTGTGTGGCCTGTAGCGGGTTCTTCCCCTCTCTGAGCCTTAGCTTACCCTTGTGAGAAGTGGGGTGAAGCTTCCTCAGAGCCCCAGTATAGGCTGTGGCCCCCACTCAGCCCCCCGCCCTCTGGAGAACGTCACCCCTGTCGTTCACTGGACCTGCACCCAGCGAAAGTCGCAACCTCCCACTCCCCTCCTCCTGCCCCCACCCCCAGCTTAGGGCTCTAGAAAATCTGCCGAGTCAGGTTTGAGTGCAGGAGAGCCAGCCGGCCAGGCCAGCGTGTCTGGGTGGCAAGAGGCTATTTTGGGAAGGAGCCGGGAGGGAGTGCTTTGTTTGTCTCTCCCTCGTGATTCCGAGAGGCGACAGAGTCCTGCTCTCTGCTTGGACACCCAGTGGGGTCTGAGCTGGGGGTGAGGGGACGGAGGGGTGGAGTGCGGTGCTTCATGAGACAGACTGCCGGATGTCGTGACAGCCATAAGACACAAGGGTCTGCCCCTACCTCCCTTCCTTGTCACTCTCTCCTTGCTCCCAGGCAGTGTCTGAGAGAGAGCCTCGATGGGAGGAAAGGGGGAGTGGGAAACTGGGGAACTCAGGTCTTGACACATCTGGGTTTGATTCCCAGCCTTGCCACCCACATATCCACCCACCCATCTAATCACCGCCCACTTATCCATCCCCCCTTTTATCCAC